>BQKZ01004496.1:7401-27034 GCA_036244855.1 Temnopleurus reevesii | reverse complement strand
ACCTGCGCTACCATGAAACTTCTTCTGCCGAGCTCAGGTCTGCTTTGTTGACGAATCTTGATACAAAACATTCTATGAAATCATTCCTTATTAGGTGCTCCAAAAACTATTGCACAAAGTAAAATAGATTGAAGTCTGGGTTTACCGAGAGGGATATTAGTTGGACTCATTATAAAGCTTGGGCATATGGGGTGAAATAAGGATTAATCTTATGTTTTTTATATTGTATGTTTGTATGTATTTTGTATTTTGTATTTGTTAATCATATACAGGGCCCCTTGGTAGATCAATTTCATTATTGAAAGGGCTACCCTGTATAAAGAAGACCTAATAAAATAAATAAATAAATAAATAAAATGATAAAAACCTGTTTATACGAATGTCTATATGTTCCTGTGGGAAATTATACATTTAAGATACAGTGTGCCATCTAACTATTTTATCAATTGCATACCAATGCTTCTATTTGATTAATTTGAGTTGCCAAAAATTAGAATGGTTGTGAGATTGCATGCATGATATTTGTGAATTTACTTTATTCTGAAATGGTTTGAATGGACATACAAAATAACACCTCATTATTCTGTTATCACTCTAAACTACTTCTGTCCGCCTTTCTCCCCTCTCTCTATTCAACCATAACCATCGTTTTACGATGTCCTCTATTCTGTCTCCCCTTCTTCTTCTCTCCCTCCCTCGAAAAGTCCTGCTTTCTGCCTGACCCACTCCCCATGTCTCGCTCTATCTAATCTCCTGATTACATCTGTATTTGTCCGTCTTATAACTCAATAAATCTTCCCATTTTCTTCCCGCCCACTGACATTCACATTTAGTTATTACCCATGATTTCAATCGTGTCATTAATCAAGTAGTCTCCCACTTCACTGTGTCAAGAAAGTTTCTCTCATCAGTGTTTCTCTCCGTGATGACTTCTTTGATGATAGAACTTATATGAAATTATTTTCTCTCCGAAATTGTTATTGTGAAAGAATCAGATCTTTCATCTCTCTCATTTTGCTTATTCTTCTTTTATGAAGAAACAACTTAACAGAAAACAAAATATTTGTTCACTTTCATAAATTGTCAATAGCAAGCAACCAATTTTTGTATTAAGGTGTGAATTCATCAGATAAATATGAATAAACAACAGAATAATATTATTTGCAAATCAATAATCACGTTACACTCTGCAGTGTTTCTTTCACGTATCGCAACCCATTGGAAATGAGCCTTTGTCAACTATCCTGTCATGTGCTTAACAACTACCAAATAAATTACAACAAATCAAATCAAATATAAGTTTCCCATACTGCTATGGTGTCACATACAAATGATTTCATAAGGAAATATTCACCATTTGACATCACGGTTTCCTTTTTCTCCACCACAAATGTCTAAATATACCCTCCGAGTCCACAAAATGACATCATGGATGCATGCGTTCTTTCATCACATTATCCTCTCACTGGATGTGTGATGGTCGAACACTTGGCAACGCAAATTATCTCGTTTTATATAATTGCCTATCCTTTCACACGATCCGATGGCAGTGTGGCTCATTTGTCCTCTGATGGCTATGTGGACATACTGAGACGTGTATAAGAATGTTAAATACTGCTTTGCTTTAAAGATAAAACAATATCTTTAAGTCCACAAAATGACATCATGGATGCATGCGTTCTTTCATTATATTATCCTCTCACTGGATGTGTGATGGTCGAACACTTGGCAACGCAAATTATCTCGTTTTGTATAATTGCCTATCCTTTCACACGATGTGATAGCAGTTCGGCTCATTTGTCCTGTGACGGCTGTGTGGACCTATTTAGACATGGTTTTATAAGAATGTAAACTACTGCATTGGTTTAAAGATGAATCAATAAATACATAACATACAAAGCTTAGAAATAACTTTCCTACCTATTTTACCACCTATTTCAAAGCAAAAAGAGACTCAGAGGGATAGCATTAAGCATCACTTTTTTGTGCCTTTTATTTCATTCTTTTCTGATTAATTTTTTGGATATCTGTCCTCTCATCGATAAGATTAATTCGTGGAAAATTATTTAATGAAAAAGGGTATTTGTAATGCCTTTTAAATATTAGATAATGTAAGTTTTCATTAAACAATGGCAAGAGTTTTCTGCTTACACTCTAATTATCAATTTTGTGTCATTCTCTGCTCTGTGAATAGAAATTTCTATGATTATGAATTCAATTTTGTAGATATCTTATCTACAAGTTCTCCTTTTCCCGACTCTGCTAATGGTCAATTCGGCTGACTGTCCATAGGAGAAACGTTTGGTTGGTCTTTGGTTGAGACGTTCAAACTAAACTAAGTCATAATACATGCAAACAAACAAAAAATCACCAAATTTCTTACATGTTTATTTTTTATGCACGGAGAGCAATTTGTGAATACATCATCTCACTTCAGTTTCATACTTCTCTTTCCAAATTCATACCTGTAATAGATATAATTAGACTGAAGAACATGGGAAAAGTGGGAGTAGGTCATTGCCCTCACTGGCACGCCTCCATACGTTTTCCTACTACACCCATACTCAGAACTCTACTCTTCCAAGTTCTAGGACACCCTAACGACCAATTTAATAAAAGGAAATACTCGATTACCAGGTGATGAGTGGGAGTACGTATCTTACTCCATTTCTTATTCAGGTGTCAAACAAATTGGGGAAATATATGTCCATTGTGAAAGGGAATAAGCAGATTGTTCAAATACATGCAATATCTACCTGTACTATAACCACATTATTTACCACCATTAGAAAGATAACATGATTATGTACAATGCCGAGGATGAAATGAGACAAGTAAAGTAATGAGTAAATAGACAGAGAGGTTTTGTAAAAATGTGAATATTTTATGAAGAAATTTTGATTTCATAAAGATCAGAATATGAAACTTGTGAAGCAGATGATTTATTTCTTTTATATCATTTGTGTTTTATTGTAAACAGTAATAACGATGTTCCAATTCACGAAAGACTTCGGAGGAAGTCTGAATTCTTTTTTTAAGTTTGCTACTTAGAAGAAATGTTGTATAATAAATGACTAATGCCTGCCTTGGACTAGGTCTGAACAAAATAAATTTCCCTCTGAGAACAAGGGATTATCTTTAAGAGTTAGCATGGATTACAATGAGCCAGAGAAAAATGAACTGAATTAATAATGAGCATATCGATAGGAGAGAAATTAGCTTTGTTACTTATTGATGAATGCATGGATTATTAGGTATGATTGAGATAAAGAAAACACTTATGTGTGAATGAACTGAGAGATCAAAGAAATGGGTGCCCGCAAGGATTTACAAATGCACTCTTTCTTGTGCTGATTTGATTTTTCTATAAATAATAATGAGGATTTTCTTTGACATTTACTGTAAATCTACATCAGCTAAAATAATCAAAATATGGGGTTAGCTGATAGCTTCTTTTCATAGAAAATTGTCAGAGTACACTGCTTATTATCATTGTTGAATTTAACTGTCTGAGTGTAAGGATATTTTATTATTACTTTTTTGTGTTTATTTCTTTTAAAAGTTTTAAAAAGTTTTGAACAAAGTTCACACAATTCATCAGGAAATGCAAAAGTACTTCTGAAAATTACTTTTCAGGTTGTATTTCACAATCATGTTTAACTTAAACTTTAAAGTGATTTTCAATTTGAATTAAAAAAATAAGGTCGGGCCATTTAGGGCAACCAAACAATTTTTTTCTGGGGGGGGGGGTAGTAAGCATTCAAATCTCGGCTGTCTAATGTTGGTTATGAAAAGTTTCTCAGATTAAGTATAATTTAGAGTCTGCATATCTATTTGGTTCTAGCAATGTTTCTGTCTAAACCCCAAACTCTTCTCCCCTCTCTTATACCTGCTAAATCAACCACTCTTTTCCAGGATATTGCATTTCAATTCAATCAGATTTCTTTTCTCTCTATCACATTCTTTCCCTTCATTATTCAAAATCCCCATCCCTCTGGCCCATTTTCAACTCATTCTATGAAACCTCAATGAGATATTTGAAGATCCCTTTTCTTGCTATCACACAATCACTTAGAAACTCCTCAACTTAAACCGCTATCTCAGATTCTTCCAATCCTGTTTTTCCAAGCAACTCCTGTTTTGATTTACAATACTTTTGGCCGCACTTTTTCTCCCTGGTTGGTAAGAAAAAGGCCTCACTCCAGTATTGAAGATGGTAACACAAATGGGTGGAATATAAAGGATTCAGGAAATGCATTTACATGTTCAAGACACAGTCACAAGAAGTGCAAAGGAACACACAATAATTATACACACCGTGAAAGATAAATATTTTAGCTACATACATTTAAGCAAATTCACTGAATTTCAGACCTTTTCATACATAGAGTTCTTATTTTCATGTTTTGACAGACTATTACACCCAAATCTATGGGCATTCTAATGAGTGAACATTTTTTGACAAATAATATTTGCAAAATTCATGAAAATAAAATACCAGCAAAAATGTCAGCTTATACAGTTATTCAAAAAAACAGAAATTTGCAAAAAAATCTAAATTCTAATTCATAAGCACATAGGTGAGATTTATAAAAGAAAGCATTTGTAGCTGACCAACAATAAACAATATTGGCAAATTCTCAACAGGGATGCTATTCTAAAGCATGATAAATAGAGTTTTACAATTATTCACAAAAGAGCCAAAAATACCTGTATTTGTTTCTTGATCATTTCTTGGCCCGTGCATGAATGCAGAGAGATCAAAGCTGGATCCTAGCGAGTCAGGATGACGACCGACTCCGGAATCACTGTTCTGGCTGTCCTCATCTTCTGAACCACTGTCTGAAAGGTCACAATATAATTCATAACAAAATTAAAATGTATACAAAACAAAAATCATAAAAACAAATAATGTGAGAAATAATGTGAAAATATCAACTTCTGTTTCCCACAAACATTTCACAATTATTATCATTTGGCAACAAGAATTTAAACTTCTAGATAAAAAAAATCCTTGCTTTTGTAATGGAAAAAAACAAATGACACAAATTTATTATCATATCACAATTGAGACAAGATTATCTAGGATGACTGATGAAAGATCTCACATTTTGGAATAAATGTGACAGTGTTGTCTTATGGGTATAATTAAATTCAAATACCATCCAGCTCATACATGCTTTAAGCCTGAAGACACAGTGAAAACAACATAAGATTTCAAGAATGTCTCTAGTATCAAAATGCTTGGAAACAACTTGGTGTCTGGTTGAGTTTGAAATTAGAGGCTTTGGTTAACATTTAAGCATGAAAACCCATGGAAGAACCAAAATCATTTCTGGCATAGAGTAAAATAAAAACTTGCTTCAACCAGTCTGGGAGCAACATAATTTATCCATGTCTAATTAATTCCTATTATTTACATTTCATTCACAATCTGTCAATAAACATGGCCCATATATCATTACTGAGTTGCTGGTTTGATAACTGATATATAAATATATATTCTTAATATTTGAGAGAATGGTGAAGGAAAAATGAGTAAATTCCTCAAAATGTTTTTTTCTTTTTATCGTATTCTACATGTAAATTTCTAAAGGTCTTACAAGAGGGTTAAAGCCAGTAATTCTCGATGACTCGAATCAACAGCTATTTGAGACATCTATACACATATATTAACTAAATATTGTGGGATTCTTGATTTATTGATGACTCTGCATGTTTGAAGGAATAATTTTAAAAAATCTAATACTTTTCCCTATATTGCAGACATTTAATGCCCATTAGTTGACATCATATTGTATGATATGCTTTATAGATGATAAATAACCACAATGTAATCTATTTCCGTAAAATTAAGTCAAACACCAATTCAATGTTCTATTGTAATGCTATTGAAATCGGGACCAGCTTGTGATTATTATGTCCCCACGGTTCAATACACCACATACAGATGTGTTGTCCCATGACACATTTAATTGTATGGAAATAGATCATATCATGTTGTTATCAAAATGACTTATCATACCTCTGTCCTTGTCTCTCTTGTAGAGTGACCGTACAACCTTCGCACTGCCAAACCGTCTGAACTTTGCTCTGATCTGGGCATAGAACCATTCACAAGCTCGCACCTGCAACTCCCTGTGTTAGATTGAAAGAATTAAGTTGATTTAATTCATTCCTATCTTGTCTACTTCTGAGCTGTTTTTTCACCAAGTTATGAAAGCCTTTAAGAACGACTTTACGCACTACTAGTACAAGTTCATATGTTGAATGATCGAGATTCTAATGCGAACTACACTCGGTGATGTACTACAATCTTTCTTAAAGTTGTGCATAACTTTAGGAACCATTTAGTGAAACACATACCGCCAAAGAGGGTGTTATATGAAGCGTATTGCAGTGATTTACTTTGGTTTGGTTTTATTTTCCGTAAAGTAAAAAGCAACTCAAAATACAAAGAAAATCAATATAAATAAATACATACAAAACTGAAACAAATACAAAGATAAATAACTGAAATTATAAAATTACGGTTGGAGCACTCCATGACTAAGTCTGCTCTGACTAAATACAATGGAATACCAAATCTTAATTATATGAAAAGCAAGATCTCTGACTGTTGCTATGCTAACTGTGGGAGATTGAATGCTTGTTGCTGCGACAACCTTCATAAAATGCCACCCGGGAAATGAAGTCTTATATCCCATTCATGCTTATATGGTGAACATCCAGGTACACACCTGACTGCTTTTTTTTTCTTTTCATGAAAGATAACAGATCAAGACAATAAAACGTGATGAAAAACAGTCAAGGTACCACATTTCTAGTATTGCCTGGTTGATCACTGGCTTAAGATAAAATGAATGTAATTGGGGTATAAGACTTATAGGTTTTAATGCCATATCGCGGATTAATTTACAGTTTGTGGCTGAAGTAAGCCTACCTCAAATCTCTTGAGGAAAATCAAATAACCTAAACAAATCTATTGTTAATTAAATTCATTTCAGAATATACAGTTGAGACTTTTGTGCATTAATAGAAAATGAAAATATGCAGGGAAAAGCCTCATGCACAATTGAATATGATTGTATAATTTTGATAACTCATTTTTACCAGTCTGTTGTAACCAGTAAGCAAAACTTCAGAAATATTAAAGGGTAATAAAACACTATTATGCTGCAGGAACGCTAGTTAAATTGATCAGAGTGCCTGAAAATCAGCTATATAAAGCAATAGTGTGAACATAAAAGTGCTTAAACTATGGTCTAAAAATAAAATGCCAAGGACTGAATTCATGCTTTTGCCTGAAAACTGGCAACCCTGGAATACCGGAGACGATATCATTTCCCTGGCTGACTGAAATAAAAACTGACGCACTGCAAGAGAGCAGCACTCTTCCTGATTAGCCGACATGTTAGCCTACCATTATGCAGGTGCATGCCCCTCAGACAATCCATCGTTGAATAATACGAGAGATTTCAACAAAAGCACACAACGCCGTATCTTGTACCCTATAACCTTTTCTCTATGTGACAATAGAATTCCTGTACCTTCATCGGAATAGTCAGAAGACACGAAAGGCAGTCACATGACCCTACGGCTTGCCTGCATTACTGTCACTAGATCTCGTCGGTAATGAAGGCAGGTTTTTATAATACCCAATTATCATGCTAAATTAGATTCCGTATCCCAAGGCCAGTCTCACTTCGGAGCCAGGCCTACTACATGTTGCAGGGCGGAGAACGTGAACCTATATAGTAAACGGTGTGTGATGTTGGAGTATTGCTTTTATGTTAAAATGCATGAAATGTATGAAATGACAGGCATAAAATAGTGTGCAATTATATTCATGGAAACTTACTTTTGAATGCAAGCAAAATAAAAGTAATTTTTTTGTGGCATCATTAATCATTGTTTCATATCATTATGAAATGATGCCATCCATATTGCCACACTTATCATAACCTTCATGTCATTCTCTTGATCCTATCTTCAATAAAATTGAGCATTTTTCTCTGTCATAAATGTTGAATTGTCATAGAATTATTAAATGCCAAACAAAGCTGTATTTCGAGCACAATTTTTTATCAGAATTTAGGTAACATTAGATAACGATAAAAATGTGTTCATATCTTGAAAAGATAAGCATGCTAGTAATAATAGCTAAAAATATAATACCTCTTCTTATGGTTTAATGAAGCCTACAAGCCATTTGGTGCTGTCTATAACTTTGGCATGCATATGAGACATGTAGAATGAGATGTCATGATATGATATTGCAAACAGGTATTTCTATCACTTCCACTGATCTGATATTCTATTAATAACTTACTGTTGTTGTATACATGCAATACACAGAATATCCTCTTTCTTCTCTGACTTGGCTCGGCAGTTTTTACAAATGAAGAACCGGCACACCTGGAAGAAAGGTACATTTAGAAATAAAGATATAAAATATTTCTGAAACATTAAGTCGACCGCGAATTCAATGCTCCTTTGTAATGCTATTGAAATCCGAAACAGCTTGTCATTGTTGTGTCCGCATAGTTAAATACAAGGCGTACGGATCTATTGTCTGCGTCTGCGTTTGACTTAATTTTTCGGAAATAGTTTATTCGGGTTAAATGACATTAATTTTGAACAGATACCTAAATGAGGTTTATTTTTGAGAGAAAAGGTAGGGCTTGACTACAAAGGAGCAATTGTTACATTCATGAAATGATTTATCAACAGAGAGATGAACAAAGATAATGAGCATGACTTTAAATATGGGGGAATATCTAATTATACCAACTTCCGTTTCATTGATTCTATGTTTTTCTTTGCTTGTTCTGATCTAATTAACTACTAAAGCCTTGTTGTCTTGTATTATGTTAACATTTTCTGATTCTAGTATCTTTATCATTTGGTTTAATTGTAAATATTATACAATGTTCATGGATTTTAAAGTTCTATTTGACTATGTATGATTTTCAATTCCTGCAATAGTTTGTTGACAAATGAAATAAAACAAGTCTTGAATGTTGCCAATTTATTATCATTGTTAATTTCATTCACAATGTAGATTCAATTTGTTTAAGCCTATTGGGCTGCAATTTTGAATATATTTTTTAAATAAGCCAAATTAAATTCAATTAAATTCAATAGTGAGGTCTTTACTGCTGCAAAAAATGATTATCACATAGACAATTCGTCAAATTTGGAAACTCCAAAGAGAAAATACTAAATGTCAAAATATACATATTCAGATACAATATGAAAAACCAAAAATATTCATATCTGCCTGCTAAACTTAGAGCCATCTTACATGGATGACATTTTCAACCAATCCACCAATTATTGATTATAGCAGAGAGTGAATAGAGATTAGGACTTTTATTGGATTTGGCATACCATAATACCATTTGGCATACTTAATTCCAAGGTAACTCAATTAAAATGTCAAAGTGATCTCATTAGTTAGTAATAAGATGCTGAATGTGCATGTAATCATTATTTACAATCTACCTTGCAGTGTGGGGTATTTTCTGTCTGGTCTTTATAATCACAGTTGATCTATTGTTTACATGTGGGATTATATTGTCACACCTACATGTATCGGTCTAAATCAAGCTATGAAATGGAAGATATATGCCTGTAATCCAAAATATATACAAAACAGCGTCTGCCTACATGGACATGGGTAGAAACAAGATCTACAGGAAAAACACAGAGAAGTATTGAAGCCACAAACAGATTAAATTGAAAAACAAGGACGCATCAGAAGATCAGAAATAGGAAGGAATAACGATAACCTAAGAAAAAACAATATGTTTGTTGAGGGGAGGGGTAAAAAGTATAACATTGTAACAAGTACTGTTAAAGCTGAAATTTTGATAAGGTTTTATTGCCGCTAATTACATGACCATGCATTCCCCAAGATTTCACTCATTCGAATACCGAAAGATTTGTTTGTAACAATCTTTAAAAACATGAAAATAACAATCTGCTAATTGATAATAAAATTGCTTTGAAATCAAGGAAATTTACTAAAAATCTATGACCGCTAAAGTATTGGCTTTGACTCTAGCGCATCTCACCTGACACTGTATCTTTCTGTTCAAGATGAAACCAAATGATGAGAAGCAGCAGATACAGTGCTTCTCGTTGAACTGCTGTTGCCGTGACAACACCATCCTCTTCTGGGCCTCCTCATAGACATACTTCTGAAGATCCCTGATAGATAGAAAGATGAAGAGAGAGAAACAATGAGATAATGTGATCAGACCACATGAATAAATTGATTGCAAGAGAAGAAGAGAGTGAGAGAGAAGCAATGTTATAAAATGATCAGATGACAGGAATAAATTGATCGCATTTTCATTTCAAATGTGAGTTCATATTCAACATAAAGTGATGAAAAGAGAGAAAACAATGATATAACATGATCAGACCACAAAATAAATTTATTGCATTTTCATGTCCAATCTTAAAACATGAATAAAGAGAGAGAACAAACTACAGGAATATATTGATTGCCTTTTCATGTGCAATATGAGTTCATAAGAGATGAGGAGAGAGAGAAAACAATGAGATAACATGATCGGACCACAGAAATAAATTGATTGCATTTTCATGTTGGATATGGGATCATATTCAACATGAAGAGGTGAAGAGAGAGAAATTAATGTTATAACATGATCGGACCACAGAAAAAAATTGATTGCATTTTCATGTTGGATATGGGATCATATTCGACATGAAGAGGTGAAGAGAGAGAAATTAATGTTATAACATGATCGGACCACAGGAATAAATTGACTACATTTTCATTTCAAATGTGGGTTCATATTCAACATAAAGAGATGAAGAGAGAGAAAACAATTAAATAACATGATCAGACCACTAAAATGAATTCATTGCATTTTAATGTCCAATCTGGGTTCATATCATGAATAAAGAGAGAGAACGGGCAACAGGAATATATTGATTGCCTTTTCGTGTGCAATATGAGTTCATAATAGATGGGGAGAGAAAGAAAACAATGAGATAACATGATCAGACCACAGGAATAAATTGATTGCATTTTCATGTTGGATATGGGATCATATTCAACATGAAAAGATGAAAAGAGATAAATTCATGTTATAAAATATTAGACCACAGGATTAAATTGATTACATTTTCATGCTGAATGTGGGATCTTATTCAATATGAAGCTATTAAGAGAGAGAAAACAATGATATAACAAGATCATACCACAATAATAAATTTATTACATTTTCATGTCCAATCTTTAGACATGAATAAAGAGATAGAACAAACCACAGGAATATATTGATTGCCTTTTCGTGTGCAATTCGAGTTCATAAGAGATGAGGAGAGAGAGAAAACAATGAGACAACATGATCAAACCATAGGAATAAATTGATTGCATTTTCATGTTGGATATGGGATCATATTCGACATGAAGAGGTGAAGAGCGAGAAATTAATGTTATAACATGATCGGACCACAGAAATAAATTGATTGCATTTTCATTTCGAATGTGGGTTCATATTCAACATGAACAGATGAAGAGAGAGAAAACAATCCTAAACATGATCAGACCACATGAATAAATTAATTGCATTTTCATGTTGGATGTGGGATCATATTCGACATGAAGAGGTGAAGAGTGCGAGAAATTAATGTTATAACATGATCGGACCACAGGAATAAATTGACTACATTTTTGTTTCGAATGTGGGTTCATATTCAACATGAAAAGATGAAGAGAGAGAAATTAATGTTGTCATATGATCAGACCCGGGATATTGCATTTTCATGTCAAATATGGGTTCATAGAGAATCATTGTGAGTGTAACATAAACTTTCATAGCAGGAAATGATGTCCCTGGTACAGTGGTGCAAATTGCTCCATAATTCTGAGTGATTATTATATATTTTCATTGATGTGTAGCAAATTTTTCCGCATATTACATGTGCATATGTAGAAAAATCGGAAAAATAATTTGTTCTCGCACTAAGCACTATTCAATTTCTATTCATAAATCACTCACTGCATAGTATAGTGATGGAAAACAACAATAATGAAAATGACAAAAAAGTCATATTGTGAAGCTATTAATAGGAACCTTGCGGAATATATTAAAGCAACTATATTAATCGAGCTCTGACTGGCAGGGTGTATTCAGCAACAGCCAGAAATAAAGGAAGAATCCATTCATCATTCAGAAATTGTACCAAAATATCCATGATTATACCAGCTTGTTGAATATAATAACCGATTACCATAAATCTACAAACAAATAACATCACTGTATAATAGATGGAATTGAGGAAAAGGATGAAAAAGGATTTGAGCATCTTCAGGGTCATGAATTTTCAGAACGGATGAGACATACCAAGGAATTATATTATATTTTTGGTTATACTATCTACTTCCAATTTAAAAACAATCAGATCCTGGTAATCTTTCCAAATGTCATATTTCATTCAAGTACAAAATATTTTTATGCACGCTTAAATATAAGTTTTTGTATATTTATTCTAATTGTAATGGCATCTAATGCAACCCTAACAGGCAGTAAATTGAGATGATATCAGTTACTTCCCTTTCTGCATGAGGTAAACTACTTTACTTTACTTTACTATTACTAATTCGTTGCCTTTAGAATTCTGTAAATACCATAGACTTTGTGTGGGAACTACCCAGTTCCAGTAGTAATCGGGTTAAGGAAGATTAGAAGGCAATAATTGTAATTTGTGTTAGATGAATGGTCTACATGGAAACATCAGTGTCTGTGTCTATTTTCAGTTAATTCTTTCCAGAGGATAAAGTTGAAATTGTTCGTTGCAGGTAAGACACCCTTAAAATAAGAGAGAAGATGGGAAAATTGAATTTCAATCTAAATATGAGACATGTCTGTAAGGAAAATTGTTTTTTCTTATAAGGGTTTTTACCCTTTTGAAAAATAGCAGCCATGAATCAATACTGAGGTGATGTAGTATTACACGAAAGATTGTGTGCAAAAATTAATTAGTTTTGGTAAAGCTGCAAACTAAAATGTGCAAAGAATCTCAGTCCGGGGTACCTCCCCATGCTGAACCAATATTTTCTTCTTTTTTTTAAACACGTCTGTAAGAAAAAGTGTTCTTGCTAAAAATGGAATTCACCCTGTTGGAAAATAGCAGCCATGGATCAATACTGAGGTGATGTAGTGTTGCATGAAAGATTGTGTAAAAATTGAATGAGTTTTGGTAAAGCTCCAACCTAAAATGTGCAAAAAAAAATCTCAGTCTGGTATACAAGCTATACCAAACCAATATCTTTTTTGAGACACGCTAAAAAGGGTTTTACCCTGTTGTAAAATAGCGTCCATGAATCAATACCGAGGTGATGTAGTATTGAACATGCATCAGCATTATGCATGATTGTCGGAGTTACCTGCATGCTGAGAGAAAAGCTTTCACCCTCATATCGTTTCCACCGCTAAATGAAATCAATAGAAGCTTGGAAGCAAAAACCATGTATCCAAGACGACGATCGTCTATATTCATTAAATTCCTTTCAACATAGAACAGAGGGCTGTATGTAAACCATGTTCTATTGAAAGATCTACACATGTCTAAAGCTTCCATATAACAATTTTATCAAAGCAGCTTTGATACAAAGCATTGTAATAGCTTCGTGCAGTATTAATTTTTATCATGAACTAGGAATGTTATCATTTTAATCAATTTAGGTTATGCTGCAAAATAGTTTAATTTGAAATATGAATCACCACCATTACTAGATGGGTAAATAGTTGGGTTTTTTTTATTTATATGATGGGTAAACAATTGTTAAGAAGGACATCACAGTCAGATATAAACAAAAATTACATATTCATATCTAGAAAGCATTTGAAGATGGAAAACGTTTCATTATAAACTCACAACAGACTTCTGCTGTGGTGTAAACAAACGTGTTACAGGAGTGAGTCAAGATACAAATGACTCAGACATCAGAAGAACTAAAATGAGTCACACCATTACACAACTTTATTCTTTAACAATTATTATCAACAAAATACTTCAGTCACCATCATAAAACCATCTTTCCATGATGTTTTTTTTATCACATGAATTCAATTTTTTTTTTATAGATTGTACAATCATTAGTCAGATGAAAGTTTAATACTGTGCCTTTGCTTTTGAAAAAAGGCTATCTTCACAACATCTTTCAACATATTTTTTTTTAACATAAAACAACCTTCATTCAATATACGCAGATGATGGTCAAATGTGTAAATCATGTATCATCACTCAAAGAGCATTAAAGGAATCACTTCCAAATTAATATTCAAATACAGCAACATTTCTGTGTCACACAGTTGGAACATTAGAATGAAATTAGAGACAAAATCAAGTATTGTAAATCTCTTATACTCACAAATGTTATAAGTAATCCAAAATACAATAAGATTTGATTTCCTATCAATTTTTGCAAAATGGTTTAATGCTGTGATTCAAACACACTTTGCAGAAAATATGTCTATCTTCCCTTGCGAGTAAAACCGATCTGCAGACAATTCCATATGGAAGATGAATATATACTGCACATATGTAATCTACTGTTAACCAAAAACCCAATAAAAATGGCTAGCATTTCACAAAGTTAATTTCTTCTCTATCCACTCCAGATTGAGCTGCCAATTTCAGGAAGGAATGCAAGAAAATACCAATATGTCTCAGCAGAGAAAAGGAAAAAAATAGACCACAATGATTGCTGAATCACTGAGGATATTGAAATTTGATTTCCTCTACAAAAACGATTGTCACTGATTCATTTCATATTTTTTTGTTTACAAGATAATACTTATTTTGAAATTACATAAATTTGAAGAAAAAACCGGAAGTAGTTTCGATGCTTTAATAGCTAAGCTAAAGAAACTACTTTTGGTGATATCTGAAAGATAATATACTGCAGAATTATGGCGCCAGTTTAGAAAAATCAAGATAATGTGCTTTTGACCAATGTCAAAATCACATACTGTGGTCATTTAGAAATATGATAATAATCTTACCTTAGTGCATGCATGCTTTCCTACCACATTTAACAAATTCATTTCAACACAATTTTTGGTTTTGCTCTTTTGTGACATTTTGTGATATTGTGTTTTCAAAAGTATGAATTGTAGTTTCTATTAATTAAAAAAAACTATGAGAAAAGAAACTCCTACGAGCTCCATCATCTACATGTATCAATAATTTATGATAATTCCTCCTCTCCAAAACGATTTGGATTACACTGTATACACTGCTTCAGCTCATACTTTCATATTTTGTTGTGATTTGAAATTTTTTCAGACCTACTAACTCATTCCCAACGATTTATTTTCAATGTCTTTCATCTTCTCATTCTCACATCACTTGTCTCTAGCTTGGCATGACAAGTTTCCATAACGAATATCCAGTGCTTACATTTCTCTCCACCTCCATTGTAAATGCAACTAGACTGCCCAATGTCATTGAAATACACACGCCCAAACCATATTCTGGAGAGCACATTTACCCATCTCCTATGCGCCAACTCAATATTTGCAAAGATGAAGCATGTAAAAGATAAATACACTCACAACGATTCGAGGATGCATTTATACTTTCATATGAGAGAGTGGGCATGTTTTAAGTGCCCTAGAATCAGACATGTAGAATGCAGAAGCTGTAGAGGCAATGGCAGAACAGATGTGGATGGCTGATCATGTAAACTCTTTCTTAGGCCCCCCCCCCCAAAAAAAAAAATTGTTTGGAGGCCCTCAATTGATCAACCCTCTAAAAATGGCATAACTTGATTTTGTTCTTTGTTTTTTTTTCATTACAATTGACAATTCACTGTAATTTGAGAAACATGCGAAATTAAACAAAAAAGTCATCTGCAGGTATTATTTGGCTGTTAACTCCCTTCTAAGTTTTATTTTGCTCATGAATTGTGTAGCCTGAGCTTGAACATCACAATCACAAGCCGGCCCTGATTTCAATACATGCGATCATTATGCAAAATAATTATGATCATCTTTCTGAAAGGGAGATAGATTTCTACCTAAATTTCATAACATTACATCATTGAAGATTTCAAAGCAAAGATTGATTTATACACATAAAGTATGAATTTTGTCACATCTGCATGAGCCTAAAAATGAAATCAATCCACAACGAATACCATCTCTATAACTGTACAACTACAATGAAACGCAAATGGGATATATTTTGGTGATAATATTCATTCAAAATCCCTACTTCCAGCTACAGGAGTCCAGGTTACCACAATATACAAGCCTACTCAACAGGTCTAGAAGACCCCACTATTATACACCAGTCCAATATGTCCGAAATAAATCATAGATCAGAGTCCATTCCATCTCTAAATGAAATATGATACATCAATTAAACAACTGCTGATTCCAGTTACTTACATGATTTATATACGCCAAGCTCTGCATCATGCGTCGCTCCTACCGACATGCAACATGTCTGCGACAAAATTGACGATGGGTACACTTGGTTCGGAATCAGCGACTGATATTCTGCATGAGTCACTCCGCGGCTGAATATTTAATCAGGGATTCGCTTTGTACATGAAGACCCTTCTACCTTAATGGCTTAAATGAGAAAAATACCGGCTTATCTTCTGACATGAAAACACCAGGGAAATGAAATACCTCTTTCTCTCTCTCTCTCTCTCCTTTATCCAGGTCTAGCGCTGGTTTGTTCAAGGCATCCGACTGGTCTTAATTAGCGATGTCTTTCATCTCTAATGCATTAACTGCTAGTTATCCAATTCACTTTCATTTGGGGTGCAGTCAATGATTAAACCAACATCATATTACGAATCATTTTATCTTCTGATGACACATAGTATGATGCACTTTTTTATCGAAAGAGAATATCTTTATTCTAATATATTCTACTTAACTTAAATGAAGTGAAGAAAATTTATCTTGCATGTACGGTGGCATCAGAGGGTTAGTCGTCATTTCAGAATTTGGATGCATAAAGGGGGCTTCAGCAACCCCCCACCTCCTCCCTCATTTTTCTGTAAATCTGTGCAAATATATAGCGGTGTGTAAAAATCGTGAGAGATGATCCTCCAATTTAAGCCCTTCCACTTTTCAAAACGGTTTGAGGTCCCTTTCTAATATGTATTGCTTATACCACGCACATTTTTTTAAAAAGTCTAATCTGTAATATATATATTCCATTTCCATGAAAACTTGGTGTTGGAGGCAACTTAGCTTGTCTTTTCTTTAATAACTGAAGAAAACCTCAGACTAAACCGCATGGGTAGGTTATGGTAATTGACCATAGGGGAAGGATGGAAATATACCTACTGCCAACATGTGCAGGAACCAGAACCAATAAAATAAATGTAAACCATAAACTCATTCAATTTGCATACAACTAGGTATCCTTTCCAGATCTGTGTGGTGGATTACCCTTTATAGTATAAACTGCCTTTAGAGATAAATGTTATATGGAAATGACAATAAGAAACCACAGGACAATGAATTAAAATGATGCGCTATAAGGAAAATAATAAATCATTTCTCATTAATAATAAAGAGATATTTGTTTCAATGTGATTCATCGATTCTGGTAAAAAAAAATTAGGACAGAGGAAGAGCATGATATCATGTAAGATAATCCTCTCATGATAATAATAATCAAATAATTCTTTTTTTCTTTAAATCAATGAAACAACATTTTAAACCTTGCATGCATATTCATTCCAATTGTTTTACATTGGTGTCATGTAATGGATGAGCTTCTAAAAATTGTCTCAAATCACCTCTCTGTAACTCTGTTTCTATAGCAACAATTAATCTCCATTGACGATTATATGAGATGTCTAACTATCTGGGAGTCTCTAAGTCGTGTGCAGTCAACAGGAGCAATGTCTGCCCAAGCACATTATTCCTGAAAACGGAAATAGCCTTCATTATATTGATGTGACACTTGAAAAAAAATCTTTGACGATGAGGAAATGAGCATTTTGCCAGTTTGGTGAATTCACTTAAAAAACCTAATGCAATTTGAAACGTCATATTTCAAAAGTATGGTATAATCCTATAATACAGCCTTTATGCAATTTTACGAACAAAGATTGCATTTTGGTACTGCCGCCCTGGTGGTAACGACAAATTTTCCATTGCCCAATAAGAGCAGACAGCGCACACAACTCATAAGGTAGATTGTTTAACTTTGAATGAAGCAACCCCACAACTGCCGCATTTTTATGAATATATGTATTTTGTAAAATACTGCATTTTAGGACAAATGTGAAATATTGCACTATAAGACGTGATCCCAGTGTTGCATTACTTCAAAGGTGTAAAGTTGCACCCATTTTTCTCAGTATGTGTGTTAAAAAGGACTTGAAGAAATCATTGATGCAGGGTTTCAGAAGCTGGAATCCAATAAGCTCATGTTACCCTGATTTATTGGTGTAGTCTTGACTGAAGGATAGAAACCTTATTCTCTCAGGAATAAAATGACCTATCCGCATGAATAATCAACTCTCGTGACGTTTATCAACTCGAAAAATAGACTGGAAATAGACTGGTTGTAGTATCTCGGAGCGAACTGATATATCCTGGTGCCTCACGTGTGCCATTTCAGAGAGCCCGTATTTTGAATTTTAATACCGGGACGCCTCTCTAATGTTGGCTTTATTTACAGAGAAAAGGAGGTATTTTGAGTTATGATCATAGTGCCATCTTTAAAATTGTATTTTTCATGGGAAAATGCAGAGAGATTTCCCAATAACTGTTCATAAGCTTTCGTAATATTTTGTTTTAGTCATTTTCTAACATTTTCCTGAAGTAATTAGATTCTTTTTCAAAATATCATTGCATTCGTGGAATGAGGAAGCAAACGCATAATATGCCATCTAATTACTCAATTTGAAATCACAAAAAGCTACGTGTGCAGTTGTACATTATGTCAATGCAAAAAGATTTTTGAGATTATAATCAGTATCTATCAGAAAATTTGTGACACTTTTCTTTCTCAGTAGATTTCCATAAACGATAACCAATTAATTTTCATGATATAACACTTCATCGTATTATTACAAAGAAGAATATTGAAAGTGATGGAATTCTAACTGAAAGCCTTCCACCAACTTCTTTCAGTCATATTCTTATAAAAAGTATGTCACTAAATTACAAATATTAATATTCGACAGTAGTCATATGCAAATGACGGCCATGCCAAAATGTCAAAAGGTGGCGTGAATAAGCGTAGGAGGTTTGTAAATGTTTCCTCCTGTGATCAAACATTGAATATTGGAGCTGGTACACTTTCATCATAGTGCAATAAAGTTAATGTGACCGAACATGTAATATCCTGTGAAAAGTCATTATCCATTCTGTGGGAGTCAAATTGGCCACGTTACGTAAACATTGTGTGGGTGATAATGGTATGTTAAACCAGGTGATACAAAACTGGTTCATGATGTCTTAATCTCTAGGAATTATGAAGGTCAATCATTATATAATGGTAAAATGTTGTAACATGTCATAAATTGTACTTCTACACCTAGCATTTCTACCTATACTTTCTACATCTACTTCTTCTACATCTACTACTTCTACATCTACTACTTCTA
>BQKZ01004495.1:0-15542 GCA_036244855.1 Temnopleurus reevesii | reverse complement strand
ATATATATATATATAAGATAAGAATGCACATATTCATTATATGCGAATGCACATATTACATATTATAGTTCAAGTCAGAAGTAAACGATATCGAAAAACTATTCTATTAGTAAAGGTTCCCTCGTAATTCGAAATTGGAGAACCTACTCCGGCTTTAGTACTCTATCAAATTAAAAGTAGGTCACTGGTCACCAAAGAACCACCAAAAAAATGAACAGAAACCAAATCAAAATTCCTACCTTCTGCCTCGAATATTGGTAGAATGTTACCACCAAACAGCTGTCCACTGTTTTTATACAGGTCCCTCGAATTTAACTCACTAACTAATTAGCATCGCAGCAAACGTGACAAAGAAATTTTGTATTTTCTTTGTGTTTTGTGTGAAACCGAACGAGTTTAATGGTTTAGGGAAAATCCAACTCAAGCAGCGTCCGCAAAACACCAGTAGCACCGGAAGACAACTACGGAGATATGCCAAAACTTTGTTTGAGGTCCCACCTGATTAGAAACTATTCCCGCTGTTGCTTAAGGGGAACCAACCCCTGGGATCACCATGCTCTCATTGAATGAGGAAAAATCAGATAAACAAACTGTGAAAAATTGGAGCAAAATCGGACAACCCGTTCAATGGGATTAGGGTTAAATCTATTATGATACTAGGACAATATGATAGTAAGAATAGACCATTAAATATCGAGGCACCAACTAAGCACTCGTTATTCTTTTGACAAATAAATTCACCTGGTACGATATTTGTCATTTTACAGAATTATCAACATGAATTGTGTCACGAATCAACACCGCCATGTTAGGGATTTAACTTTGCTTTGCTTTTTGGTATTTTTTTTACATCCCCGCATTTGTATTGGCCTTACGTTCGTGTATTGTATCTTCCATTTAATGAAGAGGCTAACATCCCTTTTATCTTCTTCAGTATTATCAAAAGCTGAAGTGAATGTATTACATTCAACATGTAAATGTAGAATGAGCTGAATTAAATCTATTCTAATTCTATTCTTAAAAAAAGTTAAGAATTTTCACAGTCATGGAGATATGACGATCCCTACCGCTCATTGGAATCCGTGCGATCGGCAAATTCGACGGAATCTGTGGCGTCATGTCGGACAACTCCTCATTCACTCTGTATACAGAATTTCACATTTTCTCCCTTTTTCGGTAAAGTCAACAAAATGCGAATATTCGGTTGGGGTATAGCATTTCTGTATTGATTTTGCATGTCTTTTTTTTTTAAAGAATGACGTGGCAATCTTACTCTAAGTTTTACAGTACTCCATTTTTTAAATATTCATGTACAAAGTGACTGGAGTTGTCCGACATGACGTCACAGATTCAGTCGGTGTTGCCGGTCGTACGGATCCCCATGAGCGGCAGTTATCGTCAAATCTTTGCGCATTTGAAAATGTATAACTTTTAAACGGGTTGTCCGATTTTGGTCACATTTTCACAGTCTGTTCATTTGATTTTTCTCCGTTCAATTAGAGCACGATAATTCCAGGGGATTGGTTCCCCTTTAAGCGGTTAGAAAGGAAAAGGACAAATGATTTTACAAAAGGAAAAAAGTTCACAGCACGTTTTTTTTTCTTCAAATATTTATGTCAGTTTATCCTTAATTTTGGCATGAACTAGCAATCAGCTCATGTGCACCGACGTGACCGGAAGTTCCTTTCAAACACCAAGGAAACCGAACGTTTCAGACATTAAAGCCCAAGTAAAGTTTTGATCAAATCGAATATTTTTGTCTCCAGATTTTGTATTCAAATCTAAATGAAATTAAATATAGTATCATGGGTATATTACATAAAAGATTGCGTGAAAAAATGAGTTTTGATAAAACTATAATCTGGAATGTGAAAAATATTTCAGGATCGTGTAACCCGACACTTATTCAATATTTTCTTTCGTGATAAAGAACACCTTCTCGTGCACAGAATCGGATGAAAATTTTAGTATCTAATTTTCGTAAATATCTTTTTATCATTCTTTTGTCAAATGTCAGAAATAACCTGGCCTAGGCCTATGCCCGATAACAAACAAAATATTGATTTTACCAAAAGAGGGCGCTAAAAATATACCGGTCAAATTAAAATTTTCAAACAGAACCAGCTCGTTAAAAAATGATGCTTTTAGTGGGGCAGCTTAGCTGACCAATTGTACACTCTTTGATACAAGCACAAAATTTAGCCCAAACATGACAAATGTGCATTATTTCAAACATTTTCAGATATTGGGCCACTCAAAATTCCGTCTCCAAGTCGGCCATTTTGGATTTCAAATTGGCCTCCATTTGAATTCTATTTTTGGAATTATCTGCTCGTTTACTGCTGCTCTTGACTTGATCTGAGTGGCTAAATATATGTTTTGAGGAGCAAGGAACTCAATGGTAACAATTTACACTGCGTATTTATCGTAATTGGCCGACATATTGGATTTCAAAATGGCCACCATGTGAAACCATGTCTCTAATATGGCCGCACAACACTAATTATATTCCCATTGATTCATGCGTAAAATGAAAAATGAAAAATCATCAAAAATAAGTGCTAGGAACAGTAACATTCAGACTTGAAGTGCTAGTGGAGGCGCCGTGGTGTAGTGGTCATGACTCTCGCCTTTAAATCAGCGGGTCGTAGGTTCGAGTTACACCCAGGATGTTAATTTCCTTCAGCAAGAAATTCATTCACACTGTGCTGCACTCAACCCATATGAGGTGGATGGGTACCTGGTAGGAATATCTATTCCTTGAAACACCAAGTGCGCTGCGCTGGTGGCTGCCGGGCTATAATGCCAGGTAATAATGCTGCATTAATTTATCAGAGGTAATTAGCGCTATATAAGAACTGCATAATATTATTAGTAGATCATCTTATTTCCTTCATCTTAATGAAATATGAAGGGTAATCTTTCAGCTCATTCTCTCAGAAAAGGGTCTGAAAATTAAACTACCTATAAATTGGCTGGGACCATGATGGGATATGGAGTTGTGCACAAGACTGAAAAAATGGTCTTAAAATCCCATCTGGACCAATTCCTGGCATTTAATGGGACTCATCCAAACCACCAATTGTTCATTTTAATGCTCATATGAAAAATATTGCTGGAATATCTGCCATTTAATTTATATTATTATTTCTTTTGATTCTATGAATATCTTTATTACGATGTTACCTGACCATCAATGATCACCTGACATTATTAGTGGTGTGCGGTCTTCAGAGTGTCTATGTTCTTCAAAATTGTGATTATTTTTTTACATTAACATAAACTAGAAATATTGTGTAAATAAATGCACTATTTCTTTTTCTTCTAGGTAACCGTTCTCCAAATAAAGTGGGTATATTGACCCCCATTCAGAAGATCAGAATAACTCAATTGGGAAGGAAATACAAATGCTCGTGCAGAAAGAAAAAAAAATAATGGAAAAACATTGAGAGAAAAAAAAATAGATAATCAAATTCATATTCTGAAAGTTTTAGCAATGATTGAGACAATAGCAATGATCACACTTAATAGAGAAATAGAAACGAACTGACATAAAAAAAAGGTAGGCCTAGAATATCACTTGGGTATTGATGCACCCCCAATCTTTCTCAAGCTATATCTCTCGCCCACTTTCTTTGACCCTGCATATCACCCCCTTCTTCTTCTTCCCCCCCCCCCCCCCCTTTTCCCTCCCTCTTTGTTTTTTCTTCTCTACCTTTCTTAAACAGGCAGGCAAGCAGATATTGAAATATTCTGTGCCCATGCATCTCACTTTAGTATATGCAGGAGCTCCATCAGACTTATCGCATGTTATGACCCATAATGACTAAAATCAATTGATATCACACCTTTGCCCCCAATACAATGCAGTGAATCATTTTCCATCTTCCCTTTTTACTTATTGAACTAAGTTTTCAGAACTCACGTGATCCAGATAACTATTAAAGTATATCAATCTCCTAAGCTCATGTTGAAATGAGCAGTGGATTCGTCATACGTGAACGTACAAATCCGGGGTGTTATCGTACACAGTGTACAAATAAAGAGAAAATGTGAAGGAATTTGTACATGACGCTTAGAAATGCATTTTCGCAGAAAACATTTCAAAACGTTGAATATATGATTGATTAGGCGTCTGTATTGTAATGTCCATTCATTTTGTTCAAGAGCTCGCTTAAAGGTAGAATACTTCTTTTGCAGCCTAAAATTTGACTTTCCAAGATTGTTGTGTTATGTTGAAGAGTACGAAATGTTAGAACTTCTCACCAATCAATTCAGCACAAAGATTGGTCATGATAGGCGCTTTTATAGTTATTCCAATGATGGTTCTTCTATTCGGGCCTCGAACTAATGGATCGTGCGTTCAAAATTTAAAACAGCCGTTAACCCCTCGTTGATCAATAGCGCAAGAGTCTCGCTCAGTGTGTATTCCGCATGGTGTGGCAGTGTATTGAAGTGCGCACTGTATGTGCTCTTATGTTGTGTGTGTGTGTGTGTGTGTGTGTGTGTGTGTGTGTATGTGTGTGTGTGTGTGTGGTACCGTAATACGCTAGGAGTATCGCGATCCCGTTGGTTTCAAGATGAATTATGATAGAATAGATTTTTATTTGAATAAAATATTCTGGACTACATTCGGCCAAAATACTTCATAGAGGTTATTATTTTGGCATATCTGAGGTACGCAACAAGTTGTAAGCATAACCGTAATGTGTGCAAATGTAGTTTTCTACCTTCAATGAATGGAGAAAAATACAATTATTAAAATGAAAATTTGAGCAAAATCCAACAATCAATTAATTAATTATGAATTTTGATTTCCACGGCTCAGGCAACTTACAGGCACAAGATGGCTGCCACCATGGATAACGCTCCATTTTTTTTTTACACAGAAATTATAAATTTTCTTCTTTTTCTAGAAAAGTACACACTATTTACTTTTTTCTTAAAATAGAATACGGACACATTGATTCTGCATGCATTTTGGATGAATCCTGCTGATTCCTTGTTTGTTTACATTGTAATTTGACTTGAATTGGGTGTCTAAATAATTGTTTTGGAGCAGGGAACTCAGTCGCAACAATTTACACTGCAAACATTTCGTAATTGGCGGCCATATTGGATTTCAAAATGGCCGCCATGTGGAAACTATGTCTATGATAAATTGTTCTTATGTTGCTATTTACTCGATTCTGGTGTCTAAACATATGTTTTAAGAGGCAATCAATCGAATAGTGACAATCTGTATCGTATTTTCAACCAATTAGGTGCCATATTGGATTTCAAAATGGCCGCCATGTGAAAAACCATTTTTCTGATTAATGGTTCTAATGATGCTTTTAACTTGCTCGTGGTGTCTAAATACATGTTTTCGGAGGCAGGAAATGTAATAGTAACAATTTGCATTGAATATTTGCAAACCAATATGCGGTCATATTGGATTTCAAAATGGCCTCATTTTCTCATTTGCGATCATCAGTGGGGTAAATGCTGAGTTATATATCATTTTCTATATGCTGATTTTCACTTCACTCCAGTTTTGAAATGCAGTTTTAGGAGGCAATGATTCAAGTAAACAAAAGTGCATTTGTTTTTATTTTGTCTCTTTTTTTACCACTGGACCACTATCACTGCGCATGGGCTGCTAGTCCAGACTCTGGCCGTTTTTTATCTTTCCCCTCTCCCTCTCTTGCACTCCTCCTATTTATGCATTCAACCCCACGGCGCGATCCCCTCAGATTCACGGCCCGACTAAAGTGAGCGGACGTCACCGTCTCGTCTTGACTACTGGGGGCGTTTTACTGGTTATCAGATAAATCACGTAAACAGTCCAGGCAGTGGAATGGGCTGCTTAAATTGGCACCCAAAAGTCACAAAATGATTGCCAACATGGCAAACTCTCCATTCACTTTGTATACGTAGAAATTTTACATATGGACTTTTTGATTTTGCATGCTTTTTGTAATGAATCCTGTTGATTCCTTGTCAGGGAAATGATGATCACTGCGGCGGATGGGGATCCATGTGATCGGCAACATCGAAGGAATCTGTGAGGTCATGTTTGACAATTTCTCATTTACATAGTACATAGAATTTTAAAATTCGACCAATGTAACATTTTAGAGTGAGGGTTTAACGTGAATCTTCTAAGAAAAAAATCAGAATCGATGCCGGGGAATGCTTGATCAGAAAACCAACAGTTTGTGGATGTTTTTTTTCCGAAAAAAGATGAAGATGTGATATTTTGTATACAGTGGTGATTGAGGAGTTGTCCGACATTACATCACGGATTCCATCGGTGTTGCCGATCGCACGGATCCCCATCAGCCGTAGTGATCGTGTTATGTGGGTGGCACAAGAAGTCAAGACGGCTTAGCGATAAGAGGATAGCTAAGACCATTTCGAGCAATCGGCCCTTGGTCTCAAATTTTATGACATGGAGGGCGTTTCATGATGCTTGTCACCAGCAACAAGCAGTCAATTTCCGACAGATCTCATAGCAACAGTCAGCGATTGTGTTATTCAGCGAATCAAAATCAAGGATTTCACTGGGTAGTCACCGCTGAATAATTGTCACTGGTGACAAGCTTCATAATATGCCCTCTCGGTCGCAAACTCACTGCTCACTTACCCTGCTGTTGATCGTACTTTGGAACTGTCAGGGGTATACTTATCCGACGTATAGCCGCTATTTACCCTTCCGCTATTACAAAGTTTATTTTGCACATTTATGTTTTTGCGGACGCCACTCGAACTGAATTTTTCCTACACCATTACACTCGGAATGTTTCACACGTAGAAAGTAAGGAGAACATTTCTGCCCAGTTTAATTGGGATACCAAAGAGGTTGTGAGTCATATTCGAAGGATACTTATAAAGAGGGTGGTCGACAGGTTGGTATTATTCTTCTACCAATAAAGACTGGGGCAGGTAAGAGCTTGGATGTTTGTTTAAATTCTATTTTGCAATTTGATTATTTGGTGTCAATAACTCATTCCAATCTCCCTAATTCCAAACTGGGTAAACTGCTAAATCCGGGGTAAAATGATACAGTTGAGAAACTAACTGAAACGTTTGGTGAGAAACCTTCATAAGGAACATGTATTTGGTATAGTTGTTGTATCATTGTATTTGTTGAATAGGCGAATGTATAACAACAGGTAACTTTGCCTAAGTCGAATCTGTTGGAACCACACATATCTGTTCGACATATGAGAATTTCGACTTAGACATGTTAGAAGAGGCTAATAACACTGCTTTTGTATGATTTGTTCCAGAAAATCACATTGACTTTGGCAATTATTCGACTTAGGGGGTGTTGCTCAAAAGTTGCAATTGATCGCAAGTTGCAGTTAATCGGAATGCGCCAATCAAAATCATTATTTCATGCGCGTCTTGTTAAATGCGCGTATCGCGCGCGAATGGAAATGCGCGTTACAATTTGTAAAGTTGCAGTTGATCTGCAGTTGATTTGAGCAACATCCCCTTAGACAAGTTCGACTTAGGCAGAGTTGACTGTATATTACAAAATGCTTTATCGTCATCCATCGCTTGTCGCAAGAGCCGATAAAAGTGGTGATTAGTTGTCAAGAAATTGACGTAACAGATGTGACAGTTTCAAAGAATTTCCAGCTCACTCAATTCAATCGATTTATCTTAACTTCCGTACATATATGTCTTCCATACATTACAACATCTACAATTCACACTCGAAACATATTTTCCGTACAGCCACTTCGGATTTTTTTAAGATTGTGCAGGTGGGCCGTCAGTGTTGAAAGTTGAAAGTTATTATGACATAGGTAAAATTAAAACCTAAGGTTTCAGACACTTCGGCAGTTCTACGGAAGCTTATTTTGCAGTACGGGTTGTTTAACCCACATAGGCGCCTCGCTTTGGTCAAAGAGGCGAGAGGACGACTTACACAAACTCGCCTTGGCACCTTGTTTCATACGTGAAGTCATCAAGGCGACTACACAAAATCGTCTTCGCGTTGCCCATTAAGCTTACTTAAGCCCCGGTCACATAGGACCCCGGAAGCAACACGATTCACCCCAACTCTTTGTTAATTCACAGTTAACTGCCTCAGAACAACGAGTCGGGGTGAATCGTGTTGCTTCCGGAGTCCTATGTGACCAGGGCTTTAGCTTCTGAAACATTTAGGTCTTGGCTGTAGGTGTGAACTATGCTTTTGGGTAGTAGAGTGGATGGTGAGAGAGGTTCATAGAAATGTATTCACTTTTTAAGAAATAGCAAATGTCTGATGTACCTGAATGGGTTGCACCTAACTGTAAATAATTAAGGTAGAGCACAAGAAAGTCTGGAATTAGGCATAATTTTATGTTGCTTTTTTCATGGCGAATGTTAATTACATGGTCCAAAATAATTACGGTTTTCCAATAATTCATGTTTTGGGGATTAAGTCATCTTCTTCTATATGTGCGGAAAACATTTCGACCTTACAAGTTCCGATTCATGCCACTCTTCAGCAGTTTTCTAAATTTTCCGGAATCTAAATATTTTGACAAAAGTTAACATATGCCCTGGAGTGCACGATATTCTATAGCAATCTGGAGACCATAATGAAAGTTCATTTGAAGTACCGCCGCTCTGAATGAGTTGACATCAGTCATCTTAATCACACATGCCTTGATACTAACGCTAGCTGTTTTGGCGCCTATAAGAACTAAGGGAGCTAGGGGAGGGGGGGGGGCATTTTAGTTTTATATTTTTCACTATTTTTGGCACAGATGTAGAGCAAATTTTTATCGACAATTTGGGTCCATTAAGAGCTTCCATTAGAAGTTCTCATTGGCATTACTTCTAGTAACATTGTTCTCAACTAATCATTTGTTTTAATTGCAAGTGTGATATGTCTTTTATATATGGCTGTCGATATACTTCAGTCAAACTGCAAACTGTGATGTCTACATTTTTGTCAAAGATGATTCCAAGGGGAGAAATTCACGCCGGACAAATCATTTGGTGAACAACTCCCTTTAATTTAAATTCTTTCTTGGGACAACCTTCATGAGAAGTACCCGCTGAAGAAAATTTCCCATATCAAAGCTTCCAAAGGATAACTAAAGGATAGCTATGAGAATCATCAAAGGAGTTGACTTCTAGGCAGCTGTTCTCTAGGGAGCTGTCCTTCATGGATATTGCCTCCGGAGTAGTTGTAGTCAGGGAACTTCCGAATGTGAATTGTTAAAATAGTAGTCCATGCGAGAACTTCTAAAATATAATCCTTAAGTTGTATACGTATTAGGATTTTTTACAACGTGTTTATTTTCTAGTGTTCATTAAAGTAAGATGGCAGACGCAGAGTTTTACGAAGTTGGGCTCTTCGAGACTTGGGACTATGTCGTTCTTGCAGCTATGCTGTCTATTTCCGCCCTCATCGGTATATTCTACGCAATGACGGGTGGCAAGCAATCAACAACCGGTGAGTTCCTCCTCGCCAATCGCGACATGAACCCCTTCCCCGTTGCGATGTCGCTGGTAGCAAGCTTCATCTCCGCTATCACCGTTCTGGGGACGCCAGCTGAAGTGTATCTCAACGGCCCCATGTACTGGCTCTTTGGCTTGGCTTTCATCGGAACGGGCTTTGTGACGTCACTTTTCTTACCGACGTTTTATCGTTTGGGTGTGACAAGCGCCAATGAGGTATGTATCCACAGGTGGAAACTCATCGTGGGGAGACCGGTAGTGTTGCTCAAAATCAATTGCAGATCAACTGCAACTTTACAAATTGTAACGCGCATTTTCATTCGCGCACGATATGCGCATTTAACAAGACGTGCATGAAACAATGATTTTGATTGGCGCGTTCCGATCAACTGCAACTTGCGATCAGTTAAACTTTTGAGCAACACCCCCTTAGGGTGATTATCTAATTCATTCTTAATATACTTTCACCTAAAAAATTAGCACTCAGAAAGTACGTGACTTGGGGCTAGCGAAAAGTTCACTCTCTTCTCGGCGAAGGTCCTATTAGAGATTTATTTGGACACTTTGTTGCGTCCGGCCGGACTGTTATAGATTATCAATCTTAAAAGAAGAGTCTACACAATAATGATTTTTATTTCTAAAAGAAGCAAACAAATTTTTGAATTGTTAGCAGAATAAAAAGATTTAAAGAAAACGGACACGTAATTAAAAAGGGTCATGATTTTTTAAAGATTGGAGAAAATGAGCAAATCAATAAAAATTGTCAGGCATGTTGCCAATTTGATGATGTCATGGGTGCACTACTACCCATCATTTGTGTTTATATCTATGGTGAGAAATTCATCATCTTTACAGGGAAATACAAAGTTTGCATTGACGTCAGCATGCAAATAGGAGATATGCATGTCTGTCATGAAGAGATCCTGTAGTTAAGATTCTAGGAGCATCATATATTTTAGGAAAAAGTAAAATGTTATAACATTGATATGAATATAATAAATGGTCAGTTATGTACCTGTGACGTCATCAGATGCCAATTTGTTTAAATATTAAATCATTCATAACTCTCTTATAAGTTGTCCGATTTTTCTCATTTTTTTTAATCTGATTTTTATGCTTCTCTGGAAGAATTATTATTTTGGGTAGACTCTTCTTTTTTATTCGTTGTATCTTAAAACATTAAGGACCAATAAAATTATAAGAATCAGAACATTTGAAATAATGAAAACCATATGTGTTTTTGGACTTTATTACTATTCTCGGCAAAGTAAGTATTTGACTTTGAATGGGAGGCTATTTGATTAACAACATAATTATATTAGATGAGAGTTTCACCTGATCTTAAAGTATTTCAATCACTTAACGTTCTGTCACTCGATAATTCGATATGTTTAGAACATTGACCTTGGAATAAACTTTCTCTGAGCAAAGCTTGTATCGCATGTTTCCTCTCTTGAAAACTTGGTAAACATGGGGAAGGATGCAGGATGCATGGTATGTGTAATGCGAAAACAACATATTGTTTATTTCTTTTCTTATTGAAAACAAATATTTCCTACTCTTCTTCTTTTAATTTCTCCCGACAGTACTTGGAGATGCGTTTCAACAAGGCAACCCGGTTACTCGGTACCATCCTCTATTTCTTTCAAATGGTAAAACACTACACTATTTTCTTTGTTTACTTAAAAGAGAGAATGAGTATGTCAACATAGATTAGAAATTAATTCATGTTTTATATACGTAATTACCTGACCGAGTTTGCCCGTTCCAGGACCTTTTCCTTGAAGAAATATATTTGATCGCATTATATGTTTTCATGAATATTCGATTAAATCATTTCGATATGGCCTCTCATATAGATTAATGAAAAGGGTTCCCTTTCGAGTTAATATTATCTGTCAGATTAGGAGTCCATCCCAGAGAATGTAATTAAAAAACAATAGTATTGAGTTATATATGAACCCATAACTAGTATCATTCAAACAATTATGCAATCCATCAAAATAACGATACATTCACCGTTAATCATGTTTGTTTTCTATTCTTTGTTTCACATTGTCCATACAGCTCTTATACTTGGGGATTGTTATATACGCACCTGCATTGGCCTTAAACCAAGGTGAGAATGTAATAATTGCTTAGTTTAAAGCCCAAGTATAATTTTGGTGAAGATTAATAAATGTGAATTTTGGGGATATTTACCATGTTTACCATGACATGTAATTGTTATACACATTCTAAGACCATAGCATATTTTTCTACGAGCTAATTGTTTTGAAAATTTGAATTTGACCGTTAAATCGTATTTAGCGCCCTCTCTGGGTTATAACAATATTTTGCTTCTTATCGGGCATATACAAAGTAATTTCCAAAATTTGATTAAAGCATGATAAAAATGAATACACAAAGAATAAATTCTGAAATGTTCATCCAATTCTGTGCATGAGAAGTTGTCCTTTATCAAGAAAGAAAATATTGAATTAGCGTCGGGGGACACGACGCTGAAATATTTTGCACATTTTAGGTTATAACTTTTCCAAAACTTGTTCATTTTTCGCACAATCTTTTGTACAGCATGTTTATGATATCATGTTTCATTATATATAGATTTGAAGATAAAATTTGGCAATAAAAATATTCGCTTTAACCAAAACTGTACATGAGCTTTAATCTTGTTTACTGGAAATACATTATTCTTTTCCATTCTATTTCACAAAATGTATTTTCTTATGCTGTACTATGTCGGCAAATAACAAACGGATGATTTTGGTTTTTTTTACAGTTTTAAAGTGTAACACTATTTAGTAAAATAGTTGTGTCAAGTTTTATTTGTTTTCAATGACAATACAATTATCGTGGTAACTATTGGTGTTGTTAAAGTGGTACTTATCGTTGTAGTTTTGATATTCAAAATATATTGGTGTTTTCGATTTCAGTCAACTGTGACGGAGGGCACGTTGACCGGAAGTAGTACGTCATAGTTTTGCGCGTCTGCTTATTGTTACTTCACATCTTGTTGCAAACGAAAAAAGGAGCAGACGCTCAAAACTATGACGTACGACTTCTGGTCAACTGTGACTGTGACTGTGACGAAAGAAATCGAAACCTCCATAATAGCAGAGGTATACAACTACCACTCTTTGAAACGCAATGTAAACTGACCATGTGGCTTTCCTATTTGTCCTTTCTTTTGCAGTCAGTGGACTGAACTTGTGGGGATCTGTTCTGGCTATCGGCATGGTCTGCACATTTTATACAACTTTAGTAAGTAACAGAGTTATTCATTTTTTTTTATTGTTAACTAGTTGAACCCCATATTACCCTCTCTTTTGTCGCAATTGTCATTTGATAATAATAATAATAATATAATAATTCAATTTGTATAAAGCACATAATAAAACATATGAATTCTCTATGCGCTGTACAATTGTAACAATTTGCAATTTACAAATGACATAACTTAACATTTTCTACAAACTTAGTTACTAGACTATATCAAATGAAAAAGTAAAACAATGATGATTAACAGAAAGAAATAACCAAAATTTTGAGGAGAAGACAAGCGCATCATGTTCATGAACTAATTATTTAAAGGCAAATAGATAGGTCTTCAATAAGGATTTTGTATTGATACAAATGTTGTACTCACACTTTTCACTAAGTTGTAATAAGGTATATTTAACTATTACGCCCGGCAGCTAATTTTTGAAATCGATCTAACACTTTACATTGACTTATTATTGTTTTAATCTTCCCATGTCACATGTCGCAAACTGGTTTGAAAATTGTACAACAGTTGCTGGAATTAAAGATAATTAGTTATCAATCTGTACATGATCTTCTCCGATTTCTTGCTCTTCTTCTAGTTCTTTTGATCTCCTTCTATTGCCATTTTTTGTATCTTATTCTTCTTCTTCTTCTCATTATACATCTTCTGCTTCCTCATTCACTTATCTCCATCTTCTTCGTATCCATAATGAGGCCTGATTGACAGGTTGGCGTTATCCGAAGTGAGATCCTGGGGCCCGTAACATAAAGGTTTGCGATTAATTGCTAATCTGATAGCGATTGATATCAATCGCAAGTCTATGGCAAATCATGTACAAAAGTTTGCAATTGATCGCAAAATCAAATAGCGATTAATCGCAAACCTTTATGTTACGGGCCTAATGTTGAACGTCGATTATCCGATCGCGGAAAATTACCGTCATGTGATCAACCCTGCTCCAGGAAGAATATAACAGAACCAACCCCATCGGTTTGCTACTCAAGTTACCATTCCTCTTCTTCCCCTTCTTCTTGTTCTCCTTCTCATCTTCTCCTTCATAGGGTGGCATGAAGGCAGTTCTCTGGACTGACACATTTCAAATCATTGTGATGATGGCCGGTTTCTTTGCTGTCATCATCGCAGGGTCAATCAAACTGGATGGCATCGCCGAGGTTTGGAGAATCGCCGGTGAGGGCGGGCGCCTAGATATGTGGGAGTAAGTTGTCATGATCTTGCAATCATGTTGTTCATTATTCACCTTCCTGGTTGATACGCAATGGTTGTCGAAACATCGGGGTTTCTCCTGCTTTACATAGGAGACCCGGTATAGATAGACCTCCTATCTCTCGATGGACTTAAAGGCAACGTTTAATATTGTTGAGAATCCAACAAAACATGTATTTATTAATTCAATATATGTCGAGCTGCAAGAAATGTTCACATATTTATACAAAAACCCAACATAAAAAACTATTGAAATGCAAATAGAGGGAAATAGTCCGACGGAGTTGAGTTAAATGGACTACCATGATATTACCATGTCCCACAAATCTTCCTCTCAACACGTCCTCAAGTTTACACAGGTCAAATGCATTAAGAAGATATAATGAACAAAGATTAGGTGATGAACGGACGTTTAGGGAGGTATGTGTCAAATTTCCAGCCCTTTTATTTTCATATGGACTATTCGCTACATTATGTCAGTAATAGGTTATGTGCTAAATCCAATTAATTAAATCCATTTAATATTTGTCTTCTAGTTTTAATCCAGACCCAACTGTTAGGCATACTTTCTGGACAATTGTTGGTGGTGGTACTTTTTATTGGAGCACTGTTTATGCTGTTAACCAAGCCCAGATTCAAAGATACCTGACGTGTGGATCACAAAAGACTGCCATGTTGTAAGTCAAGATGATTTAGAATGATCTATTAGCTTCCTTCTTACAACGCTTCTTATTCCAGGATTGATGTATTTTGAAAATGAACAAATTGCAAATATACAGTGTATTATTGTTAAGAACATGCTATACCCGAATGCGGAAAATGTAATTTGTATTCCAGAAACGGCAAATATTGTGCGGGCTTGTTACCTGAAGTCACCTTCCCTATTCTACAGGTCACCTCCTCGCCTTTTCGACTGAAACAAGGCGCATTGGCGAGTGGAATAACTTGCCTTCACACCGAACGTATTTAAGCTTCCGTAAGTCTGTCCTATGCAGACTCAGGCGCCGTGGCGTGCGCCTGAAATCAAGCTGTTCGGGACAGTCATTAGACTTGGGTTAGTTCCTCCCTGTGGTTTCGAAGCCTGGTCGCATACTGTCTTTCGGATGGAGACGTTAAGATGGCGATCCTCTTTCTCTCTTCTTCTCCTGGCGTAAATATTCAGAATTGAATGATACACGCCTCTAAACTACATCCTTTCCTTTCCTTTTTCCTAGTTTCTGAAACCTTGAGCCTCGGTCACATAGGGCCCCGGAAGCAACACGATTCAACACGACTCTTTGTTCCGAGGCAGTTAACTGTGAATTTACAAAGAATCGTGTTGATTCGTGCTGCTTCCGGGCCTCTGTATATGTGACCGGGGCCTAAAGCTTTCATATCTAAGTGTAGACATGGCTTAAAGCATTTACAAACATTACATTTATGTTATGTTAATCTGTTTATATCATTTCCCCAGATCTCTTGTTCTTGCTATCGTAGGCATGATAATTGTTATATCAGCCGCCTCTATATCCGGGATCGTCATATATGCCAACTTTGCAGACTGTGATCCACTAACTATGAAGTACGTCTCGAAACCAGATCAGGTATTCTACTTTCTTATCTT
>BQKZ01004494.1:36018-48668 GCA_036244855.1 Temnopleurus reevesii | reverse complement strand
AAAATAATCAATTGAGAGCAAGGGGTCAATGAACTTATCCATTGATAAGAGTACAGGTCATTGCGGTCAGGAACTCCTCAATTAATGACGGTAAATCTGATGGAGCCAATGAACTTCTTGATGAGGATCAAGGTCAAAGGGTCAGTGAACTCATCTGGGGCATCGGCAAACATCTCCATTTACCTCACCTGCGTCAAGTGCAACACAGTGTGGATAAATCTGCTGATGAAGGTAATTAATGCCATCAATGATTCGAACCAGCGACCATCCAGTTGAGAGGCGGATTCAGAACCACTACACCATGACGCTTCCGAACGTTATTTATTCATCTATTTTCCTCTTTAAAAAGAGGGTAGGTGCATTCAGTGGTATAAACTGCCCTTTCAGGGATTATAACTGCGTACAGTCCATTTGGGTGAAAAAAGGAAACTATTATTTTATCATTAATTATTACAGTTCTTATTATCCTACCTTGACTTTCTCAGCAAACTGATTCAGTTTCCTAATCATGTCCATATCCGCTCCAATCTTATCCAAAACTTTCTCCGCTCGGGCAAAAAGCATCGGCGAATAGTTGACCTCATCCTCCGCGGCCGATCTGCAGAATCTTTCCTCATGACCCAGGTTTATGTAGAGCTGGCAGATATCTCTCACGAGTTGCTTNATCCATTGATAAGAGTACAGGTCATTGCGGTCAGGAACTCCTCAATTAATGACGGTAAATCTGATGGAGCCAATGAACTTCTTGATGAGGATCAAGGTCAAAGGGTCAGTGAACTCATCTGGGGCATCGGCAAACATCTCCATTTACCTCACCTGCGTCAAGTGCAACACAGTGTGGATAAATCTGCTGATGAAGGTAATTAATGCCATCAATGATTCGAACCAGCGACCATCCAGTTGAGAGGCGGATTCAGAACCACTACACCATGACGCTTCCGAACGTTATTTATTCATCTATTTTCCTCTTTAAAAAGAGGGTAGGTGCATTCAGTGGTATAAACTGCCCTTTCAGGGATTATAACTGCGTACAGTCCATTTGGGTGAAAAAAGGAAACTATTATTTTATCATTAATTATTACAGTTCTTATTATCCTACCTTGACTTTCTCAGCAAACTGATTCAATTTCCTGATCATGTCCATATCTGCTCCGATCTTATCCAACACCTTCTCCGCTCGAGCAAAAAGCATCGGCGAATAGTTGACCTCATCCTCCGCTGCCGATCTGCAGAACCTCTCTTCATGGCCCAAATTGATGTAGAGCTGGCAGATATCTCTCACGAGTTGCTTAGGGTTGAACTCTATCTCTTCAAAGTCGTGGACTTTCAGGGCAATCTTGTTTGGTCCAACCTGAAATGAGAAACACAAAATTGTAATCTTCACGTCTATAAATCAGTTTACATAGTGTAGAGTCTTTAGACATCAAAACATCTCATGGCCTAGGTTTATGTAGAGTTGGCAGATGTCTCTCAATAGTTGCTTCAGGTTGAACTCGATCTCTTCAAAATCATTGACTTTGAGAGTGATCTTGTTTGGACCGACCTAAAATGAGGACAATAAAATGTAAGATGCTTTTATTTGAACATCCATAGATTACTTTGAAAATTGAGAATGAACCGCAGAATCTCTCCTCATGGCCCAAATTAATGTAGAGTTGGCAAATGTCGCGGACGAGTTGCTTGGGGTTGAACTCGATCTCTTCAAAGTCGTGGACTTTCAGGGCAATCTTGTTTGGTCCAACCTGAAATGAGAAACATAAAATTGTGATCTTTACATCTGCAAACAGTTTGGTATTGTGTAGAATCTTCAGAAATTGAACCACAGAATCTCTCCTCATGGCCCAAGTGATGTAGAGTTGGCAGATATCTCTGACAAGCTGTTTGGGGTTGAACTCGATCTCTTCAAAGTCGTGGACTTTCAGGGCGATCTTGTTTGGACCAACCTGAGGTTCAGAAGGAGAAATTGTGATATACTTTCATTTGAACATCCATAGGTTGCGTTTTATTAGGTTATAGTCTTTGAAAATTGAATCACAGAACCTCAAATTATTTGTTGCCTAATTTTTTTGTACAGTTAGCAGATGTCTTCTACGGGTTGCATAGGGCTGGAAACGATCTCTTTGAAAATGTACCCATACAGTAAATTGCCATTGTGTACAGTTTAATAATGAACTTTAAAACCTCCTGTTATCCATTTCAATGTAGGTTGGTAGATAGCTTGGTGTTATACATTTTATTTGGACAGGCACGATATAAATATTTTCAACATTTTGACTTGTTGAATAATCAGAAATAAATAATGTTACACAATGATGTGCAGTTATATCAAAGAATATGTTATGTTCATCACTTGATTTCTGTAATTTGGGTGGGTCATTTATCAACTTACCAGTTTGTGTAGAAAGTTGTTGAACATCATTGCCACTCTGTTGACCATGACTGGATGAGTGAATATATCTGTTATTTCTGTAAAAAAAAAATATGTGAAATGTGAATATTAAGTCAAGATTATTTCTCAAGCAACCAAGGAGATACATTTTACTCAAGTACTTGAATCCATTGATAGGCACCTACTGAATCCACTATTCTTGTCCGAGCTATTTTGACATTTTGTTACACAGTAATTATTAATCATATTCATCATTTGACGTGTAAACCAGTCAGTCATTCAAACATCTCACTCAAAATATGTCCAATTTGTTTATTCCAAAAGTCCTTAGCAATCCTAATTTCTCCCCTTTACATAAGAGTCTGCTGGTAAAAAAAACCTATCATATATTCTCTTCCTCTCTTACTCAGGAATTCACTCAATGGAATAACTCCATTCCTCTGTCATAAACTCACTTACCATTTGCGATGTAAACTAGGGTGCCCATTGTCGCATTGGACATGATTTCATAGAAGTGAGGGGTGGCACATGTTTGGAGTGAGACAGCTGCATTTTTTCCCTGTACCACTCTGATCTCAAATGAATACTAACTCAGATTCTCAATCAACTCATAAGTAACTCAATCAATTGAGTAAATTATCCATTCACTCAAGAACCATGGGGTGTTACTCGCTAAAATAATTTCTAAACATCCTCTGGCAGTTCCTCAACCATTAAAACCTTGACCCCTTAGTCTTATTTTGAGGCCATCGAGAACTCAACCATTTACTGCCACAGTTCCACAGAGGAAATCTGTACTGAAGTATTTACAATTTCCAACAATACCACTCACTCTCTCTCTTCTTCAAGAATTTCCTCATAAAATAAATCTCTCAATTAAAAAACTTACAGAAAAAAAAACTTACCATTTGAGATGTAAACTAGTGTACTCATTGTCTCATTTGACATGATGTTATAGAACCGAGCGATGGCGCATGTTTGTCTCAACGATTCTTCTTGTTGTCTTCTCTCCCTTCCTCTCTCATGAGCACACTTGCCAAATAAATCACTCAATTATTCACTCACCATTTGAGATGTAAACCAGAGTACTCATTGTCTCATTCGACATGATGATATAGAACCGAGCGATGGCACAAGTCTGTCTCAACGATTCTTCCTGTTGTCTTCTCTCTCTTTCTCCCTCAAATACATACTTACCAAATAAATTACTCAATTATTAAAAATCTCACTCACCATTTGAGATGTAAACAAGCGTATGCATTGTTTCATTTGACAAGACAGCTGCATTTCTTTCTCTGTACCACTCGGATCTCTAATAAATGCTCACTCAGATTCTCAATTAATTCACAAGAAACTCAATCAATTGAGTAAATCATTCATTCACTCAAGAACCACGTCTCACGTCTGTTGATCAGTCACATAATTTCTAATCGTCTTCTGGCAGTGCCTCAACTATAAACAATTTTCTTCCTCAATCTTACATTTTTTGTCTACAATTTTCAAATAATTTCACTAACCATTTGAGATGTAAACTAGAGTACTCATTGTCTCATTCGACATGATGTTATAGAATCGAGCGATGGCACATGTCTGTCTCAACGATTCTTCTTGTTGTCTTCTCTCTGTTGGAGGTAGCTGCATCCATTGCCCTGTCTCTCTCTGCTCCTGGAGAACCTTTATCTTCTTCACATACTATAGAATTAAAGAAAAAATAGAGACTTAGGGGGTGTTGTTCAAAATTAACAGCAAATCAACTGCAACTCTTCAAATTGTAACGCACAATTTCATTCGCGCACGGTATGCGCATTTAATAAGACGCGCATGAAACCATGATTTTGATTGGTGCGTTCCGATCAACTGCAACTTCCGATCAATTGCCACTTTTGAATACCCCCTAAGTCAAAGACATAATATCAAATAATAACAGTAATATACAGTCCAACTTCACTATAAAGAGCACTGATATAACGAGATCTCGTTTTAACAAGGTAGTTTTTCCGGTCCCATCTCTTTGTATTTTATTGTATTTTGGCCCTGATATAACAAGGTTTCGATATAAAGAGATAATTTCTCTGGTCCCAAGGACCTCGTTATAACGAGGTTTGACTGTATATGCAATTCATATACAGTCAATTGTGGAAATAAATGAAATGAAATGAAATGAAATATACAGTCAAACCTGTCTATTGAAGTCAACCAATGGAAAAAGAAAAAATGGCCAACAACTTTCGATTTGGATTTAATAAAATTTGGAGCTAACATTATGAAAAAACATTTGTCACATTTATAACTTGAAAGCTAGGATTTCCCTTTTAATCCATTGACTACAAGAACCGGGTAGTCCCTGCATAAACTTTCTGGGATTTACAGAATTCAGTAGTCAATGGGTTAATGGAAGTTTAGAAATGTTTCGGGCTGCTGGCCTATTTTGTACTTACATCGAGAGCCTCATCTAGGAGAAAGATGGAATCATTGATGAGATGGTTGATGAATTTCAGAAAGAGAGGAGCGTTTGCATCCTCTAAATGTGACATCGCCTCCTCTGCAACTAACTGTAATGTGAACAAATTGTGAAATAATTAACGAGGTTAGACAGAAATGATTAGAATTACAGTGGAAACTCAGTATACTTGATGTACTTGGGACCATCAAAAATATCTTGTTATAGCATTAATCTCTTTATAGCAGTGTTAAAAACAATAAGTTATTAATAGCTGGGACCAAATTTTTTACCTCTTTATATCAGATATTTCGTTATATCAGATCTCTTTATACCGAGTTTTCAGCTGTATTTAATTAGATTATTGACAACATTTTAAACTTTATTCTAACCAAACATTATGAATTGAATAGAATTCTCTTGATAAATAACTTCCCATTAAATAATAAAAAAGAACTGTTTATCATGTTGCCAATTCAATGAAATTTGAAAAAAATGTTACTATTCACATTATCATCATTATCCCCATATCTCCATCAACATCATCATTACTTAAGCCCCAGTCACATAGAAGCCCGGAGGCAATACGATTCAACACGACTCTTTGTTCGCAGTCAGCAAACTGTGAGCTGAACAAAGACAAAGAGTCATATTGAATCATGTTTCTTCCGGGCTTCTATGTGACTGGGGCCTTACATAACCATCGCCACACCATCATCACCATCACTAACAGCCCGGCCATTATAATCATCATCATCATCATCACTATCACCATTATCATGATCATCATCATCATCATCATCACCATTATCACCATCATCATCATCGTCACCACCACATCATCATCATCATCATCGCCGATAATTGAACTTCTGTTCGATGAGGGTCTCTAGTAAACTCAATGTCCACAATAATCACCATCATCACCTCATCATCATAATCATCACCACCATCATCATAATCATCATCACCATCATCATCATCCTCATCACCATCACCAAATCATCATCATCATTATCAACATCATCATCATCATCATCATCATCATCATCATCACCACCACCACCACCACCACCACCATTACCATAGTCATCAGCCATCCCCATTACCATCAACATCATTATCACCACAACCAATACCCTCATCACCACCCTCATCATCAACTCCGTCACCACCACCATGATCATTACCTTTATCTGGTTTCTATGCTGTTGCATACCCCAAAGATACTTCAGGACCTTGTACATCGGCCGCCGATAGTTGAACTTCTGCTCAAACTGATGAGGGTCGCCCGTAAACTCGATATCCACAAAGATGCTGATCAGGGACCGGGAGATGTGTTCCCCAAGGGGATGCTCATTGAATGCCTTCTGTCGGTGGAAGCTGTCGATGGTAGTAAGAAGAATGGCAAAATATTGACTGGTGCATATATTTGGTAATTCAGGTTCAATTTAATAAGGAGAATCTTCACGTACACTGAGATGCGAACCATTCTAGAATATGCAAGGGGATAACTGTGAATCACATAACAGACAAACCAAATACAAGCTGTAAGAGAAAACACAGCAATATCACTTGTGATGTGAGCCCTGAATTTACATTGAAAAGTACACCTCATATATTTACCAGAATTTGTGGCGATTCTGCTTACATATGATATGACAATAATTGCTACGTAAGTATTGCCAAATGAATTCATTTTCCACACCATTCAAAACAAACTTCTATGAATGATTTTATTTTTTCTGGAGAAAATGATTTGCATTTGCTTTGTACATTGGGACTGACACTTCTTATTCTTTTTCAAGTATGGATTGTTTTAGAATCTTTTATTTCATTCAAAACAACGGCACCTAACTATTTTTTACTGTGATGACACAAACCATAGCAGTAAAGCATGATTAATTCGTATCTCATTCTCTCAACACAGATGTCATCCTGTAATAAATGGTGTCTAAGGACACAGTTATATGTAACTACAGAACTCCAGATATTTGGAAACTCCCTAATCAGTTCAGTTCAACCATTTATTTTGCAACAGTATAAAAACACAAGAAATTTATAAGTAAAATAATAAGTGATATTTTCAGCAGATTGTATGTTGCAGCAAAAAAGAAATACCCTTAGTGAAGACTGACCTAGAAAGAACAAAAGATGACGATAAATATTGTAAAGCAGTAATGACAATAAATATTGTGTACCAATAAAAAGGTATGAATTTATACGGTATTCAATCTGTGACTTACATTGGGACCAGAATGCCTCTACTACCAGATTTCTCCTCCGGCATCAGACCTTCCAGAATCTCTGCTAGCTTGGCTCGGAGGTCGGGATTGGTCATGTAACATACAGAGACTTAGGGGGTGTTGTTCAAAAGTTGCAATTAATCACAAGTTGCATTTGATCGGAACGGGCCAATTAAAATCATTGTCTCATGCACGTCTGGTTAGAAACGCTTATCATGCGCATATGAAAGTTCAAGTTACAATTAGCAACTGATTTGCAGTCGATTAGTGATCAATTGCACCTTTTGAACAACACCCCCTTAGTCAATCGCGAATGAGCCATTTATTTTGCCTCCAACTCCTAAATAGTAATCCACATTTTTGTATTTTTGTATACAACTTGGACAATTACTTACATTGGGACTAGAATGCCTCTACTACCAGATTTCTCCTCCGGCATGAGCCCTTCCAGAATCTCCGCTAGCTTGGCTCGGAGATGGGGGTTGGTCATGTGACTCTTATTACCCATGAATATCGTCACAAACGTCATGACATGCTTCAGCGACTCACCTGCAAATGAAAATTTTCACAAGAAAAAAGTTGTTACATGGTTAAAGGGTTTTTAATAAGATACATTAATGTACTCTCAGTGGATGCAGAAACAAACATGACCAAACTGTGAAAATTTGAACAAAATCGGATGATCCATTAGAAAGTTATGAAGTTTTGATTTACACCCCTCATGGGTTCCTTGAGTTGGCGACCTACAGGTAAAATATGGCTGAGAACACAGAATTTCACATTTTCTTCCTTTTCTGGAAAAGTAGAAAAAATGTTACTATGGTAACATGGATGTATCAATTCTGCAAGCATTCCAAAAATAACGGTGATTCCTCAATTGAAATACGACACTGATCCATTTCTAATAAATTCATGTACAAAGTTAATGAGGAGTTCTCACTATTTGACATCACACATTGCGTTGCCAATTCAAGGATGCCAATTAGTGATGGAAATGCAAACTTTGAAAATTCATAAATTTTCAATAGATTATCCAATTTTGCTAAAAATGTTCAGTTTGTTCATCTTATTTTTCTTCATAATTGTGGTGGTGATGATGGTTGGTAAAGATGACAATGACACTTACTGTGACAACAATGGTGATAATGATGGAAATATTGAGCTAACAATAAACTCATTGGTCAATTCTTAACTCACCTCCATCTTCAAACTTTGCCTCTGCAAACCTCCTCAAAAACTGGAGATACGTGACAAGATTCTCAGCCAGGCATTCCGGGACAGTAACCAGATGGGCCGGCGGTGTAGCCTCAAGCGGTAGATTGGGCGTGGTCAGTATTGTGATGTCATTGTTGGTAGCATACTGGGTGACGATGCGGGCCGTCGCTATATGGAGGTTGAAAGCCATCTCGAGGAACTGAGGCTCGAGGAGTGATGTTTTGATGCTGAGGAAAAGTGTCATTGCTGAGAAAAAAAATATGTAAAATTCTCAATTTTGATTTCAAATGAAGTAGGAGTGTGATGAATGAAATGAAGTGGGGATCTATTAATTGAGTCATTTCATTAATAATGTACCTTATTTGCAAGTTAGAGATCCTTTTCCCAATATATAACATGTTGTAATATAATCCAAACTTTATTCTCATTTAAACATATCAAGAAAAACACTTGTATTGGTATCCAAATTATTACAATGCCACAATCAAATATTGATGCTGAAATGATAAGAACCTTTTAAGGGGCTTTAGATTGATTTTGACTCGTTTGATTTTGTTTTGCTCTTCAGCCCAACAAAGAGAGGCGACAATGTTATCTATTAAAAAATAAGTCACTGGAGGTGAAGACTCCCCCCATGGAGACTTATTCCTTTCATCAGTACTTTCAGAAAGCTGTGACATCATCAGAAAAGATTGGTTTTGTGCGGAGATAAAGAAGAAGAAAAAACAGAGTAATGAAAGAAAAGAATAAACATTAAAAAAAAATGAGAGAAAGTAAAAGAAAAACTACTCATCTCCTAATCAAGCTGGTATGATAAAAAAAACCAAAATATAATACAACTTCCTACCTTTATCCATTCGGTCATGTAGCTGGGACATCACCGGACCGGCCCGCGGCCCTCCCATCTGTTGGACCATCTCCTGAAAGGCCTGCTGTACATGATGAAGCTCTCTGTTGATGGAATAGAATCGGTCTACGAGGGTTTGGAAGCCAAGCTGGAGGCAGCGTTGCGTCAGGAAGAATATACTGGAGGCAAAGTTGTAAGGGGGATGCGTGGGGACTTGTGAGTTTTCATCTCCTTCACGATGCAGCATTCTTGTTTCTTTTGGAAGACCTGTGAGAGAAATTTGTAACAAAATGATTGTAGGCGTTTTGCTCACAATTGTCTGAATCATCATCATCATGAATGTAATCATCACCGTTACTACCACCACAAATTCCATCTTCATCATCACAACAACCACCACCATCATCAACATCACCATCATTATTTTCATCATGATAATCACTATCACCATCAGAATCATCATCATCACCACCACCATCACCATCATCATGACTCAGACTTTCCTCCTATCAAATCAATATCATTCCCATGATCATCCCCTAACATATGCTCATCACTACAATCACCACCTTCATCATCCTCTCTTCTTCCTATTCTTCATCACCTACCTACGAGATGAACACCTAGCTCTGCCATCTGCACATCCGTTGCTCCAACCGGTAAGTCCACACTCGCGTAACTCATATCAACAGTCGTAATATTCATTGTACATGTATCACCATTACCATCAATATTATTATTATCATGACTCAGAATTTACTCCTTATCATCATCATCATCAATATCATCATCATCATCATCATCATCATCATCATCATCATCATCATCATCATCATCCCCATCATCACCATCATCATCATCATCATCATCATCATCATCATCATCCCCATCACCATCACGATCATCATCATTATTATCAACATCATCATCTACATCATCAGGACTCCAAATTTTCTTCTCCTCATGATCATCATTATCGTCATCATCATCACTACAACCACCACTATCACCATCATCCCTCTTTCTCCGATTCTTCATCACTCACCAACAAGATGAACACCTAGCTCAGCCATCTGTACATCCGTCGCCCCGATCGGTAAATCCACACTCGCATAACTCATATCGACAGTCGTAATATTCGTCGTATCCGGCTTGGTGAAGGGAACGCAGAATCGCAGCAAGACAGAGGAGAGGTTCAAGAAGAAGGAATCGCTGGCGTAAGTCAGGGCAAAGGTTGGGAGTCTCCGAGACCACATCTTCGTGCGTCCTGACATGAATAGGGAAAAAATAGAAGCACCAATAATTGTATAAAGAACAGATTGTGTCTCTTATTTTGCTTTATTATAACCAAGAAAAAAAAGCATTGGAAATTTATTTTTTTCTTTTCTTTTCACTCAAATAAAAAAAATCATAGACAAATTTGTGAAATACAACCTGCAAAGACATTTTCAGATGTTCTTTGGCTTTTTATTCCCTTCCAACTTTTCTTCCAACTTCCAACTTCACTATTTGGCAAAAATGCCATTCAAGGGCAACCTAACAATTATTTTTTATCCTTATGAGAAATATATATATATATTATTGCTTTCTTTTCTTTGTTGATGGAAAAAATGGATCGAAAATGAAACAGATCTAACTATGTGTCAGTCAATCTTAATAAAATCCTGCCAATATAGTTCAAAAGAAAGTCTGAAATCTTCTATTTTTCTAATTCATTTACATGAATGGCCAAAGTAATGTTGTTTTTTCTTCCTTTCAATTATTTTTTTATCCTTTGATTAACACATCTTTTATTCATTTGGGTGTTTTTTTCATTCACTCATTCAATGAGATATAAATCACTCCTGTATTCATTCATTCACTCTTATTTCTTCATATATCATTTACAACTTCAAGAACATTAACAAAATATGAACAATACATGACAGGGACAATAAAATAGCTTCCACAGACTGATAGAGTCATTGCATTGTAACTTAAAAAGAATACAAAGTATTTTGTATTTGTGGAGACGTCGTGGTGTAGTGGTTCTGAGTCTCGCCTTTCAACCAGAGGGTCAAAGGTTCGAATCCCACCCATGGCGTTAATTTCCTTCAGCAAGAAATTCATCCACATTGTGCTGCACTCACATCAATTGTAGCGCGCTTACGGAATTCTCATGAAGAGTTGATAAGCGCTATATAAAAGCCGTTCATTATTATTATTATTATCATTGTTAAAATCATCATCATTCCTATAACATATCTTCTTCTTACCTGCATTAGCATGTATACATCTTCCCATCCACGAGAGTAATCTATTCCTGTTTTCCAGCGAGGATTTGAAGAGAGATCTAAAGATCCGGTATACGTGTTCCATAAGTTTTCCAACAGGCTGGGGAGAAAAATAAATCAAATTTACTATATCGATTTTCAAATCATCAACATCCTCACCATCATCATCATCATCAGTTCACCATCATCGTGGATCACCATCATCATCATCATTTCCATCACCATTTCCATCATCACATCATCCCCAACACCATAATAACCCCCATCATCATCTTTGTCATCACCACCATTATTTCATCATCATCACCACCTCCATCATCATCATCATCATCATCATCATCATCATCATCATCATCATCATCATCATCATCACCCCATCTTCATCATCACTATCATTATCACAACCCCCATTATCATCACCATCATCATCTCCATCATCACAATCCTCGCCATCATCATCATCATCATCATCATCATCATCATCATCATCAACATCATCATAACCCCATCTTCATCATCACTATCATTATCACAACCCCCATTACCATCACCATCATCATCTCCATCATCACAATCCTCTCCATCATCATCATCATCATTATCTTTTCCATCATCATCATCATCATCATCATCATCATCATCATCATCATCATCATCATCATCATCACCACCATCATCATCTTTATCTTCATCATGATACATACCTGCCAGATGTACTCCTGAGTTGCTTGGTGTTCCCGTCCAGATGTTCTTGACGGTCTCTCAAAGAACTGTGGCTCTTCGTTATCTCTCGGCAGACAGGAGAGGGATAGGATTATTCCAATCAGAGTCCTTTCATAGCTCTTGGCATTCTGAGGGTCCTTTGGTGTGATGAAATCCATGAGAAGCTAGGGTATATAAAATAGGGGATAGCTAATAACGACAAAACGCGGAGTACACAAATTGTAGTCCGTTTACTGCTGTTAGCATTCTGAGTATTTTGCGGGGTGATGATCACTAACGATGTAGGGATTGATAGATAAATGAAGAACATTAAATAATGAATGGTAACACATCCCAAGGAAAGTATGTTTTCATTTTAAAAAATATGACATTGCTGGACCATTTTGTAGTCCTCCTTGCGCCCTTCCTTGTTCTCCCTTTCTCCATTCCTTCTTTCCTCCTTCCTTTCTACTCTCTCCCCCCTCCTCACCTCACTCTCCTTTATATTCTCCTCCCCTTTTCCCCTCCTCCCCCCCCC
>BQKZ01004493.1:36650-48701 GCA_036244855.1 Temnopleurus reevesii | reverse complement strand
CTTGAAGTCCATCGCCACTTAAAACAGAGACTAGATAGCCATCTCGATCTATTTACGTTTTGCCGGTCGTCGGAAGAAATTGGCATTTTTCGCTAACCAATCAGCGCGAGGTTGGGGTTCAGTTGGGCGGTCTTTGTTTTATGGCTCTGCTTCAAAAATGTGAAGCAACGCAATTAACAAACTTTTTGGTCTGAACGGTTTCTCGGACCCAACATTCTGGCGTTCTATATAAAGATATGATCACGCCATCTACCGGTCGTACTTGGGGCAGAGCAAATATGAAACCGTTCAGAATCTGAACTACGCATGGGTAGGCATGAAATATTTGACCGCACTTCTTTAATGTGCTCTCCTCGAAATAAAATGAGCAAAATAGCCGCGAAAGATTTTTTTCAGTGGTAGCCCTAATTCCAGAAAAAGTACATTTAGCCCAGGGTATAAAACATCAATTAATTCCTACACTGGTTACAAAATATATGTATGTATGTAATAATTTCATCATCTGACGATGAAGGAAAGCTTAATGTACCATAGCATTTGAACAAGCCAGATCTAGGTTTGCTGGTCTATTTACCATAATTTGCACACTTTAGAATGATGTCTATACACACTAAAACCATTGACGTCATTTTGCTTCATCACAGATGATGCTGCACTGTACATTTGTACACAGAATGAATTTTCCATGTATACATATATATCATGGTCCCACTTTTTTTTAACGAAATGCCCTATTTTTCCCCTCATTTTGAGACTTTTTCTTAAAATTTCCGGACTTTTTCCTTCCTGGAGAGCAATATTCCCTGACATTCTCCTTATTTTTTGCTAATGAATTTGTAAAATTCCAAGATGACTCCTTGTAAATGTCTGAGAATGTCTGTCATTAAAATGTATCTTGATAAATCAAAAATTACCAAGTCCTTCCCACTTTTTGAGAAAAACAAAATTCCTTGATTTTTCCCTGATTTAAAGGGGTTTTCATAAAATTGTATTCCTTGATTATTCCCTGATTGGGATTAATATTTTCCAGGTTTTCCAGATAGAGTAGGAACCCTGATATCTGTTTCTAATTTGGGAAAATGTAAATGGACACCCAATATTTTCTCGTCCAAAGTCTGATGGAGAGAAAACGTGCAATTAAATTTGAAATTTTTATTTCAAAATTAGAATAATATTTGGCATACATGTAATATGAATTCAAAATAAGTTACCAAATAAATTAAATGCTACAGTAGTCTTGCTTCCGACTCTTCTTGGAACCAGAGCATATTTTAGCACCCATTTACAGCCCTTGGGTATTGCATGCAAAACTGTGACTACCTTGGCTTGAGTTTCATAGATTCTAGATAAAAACAGTGTATTTTTTAATAAAGAACTCTTGAAACATTTTTCTCCTTTGAATCTGTTCCTACAGTGATTAACAAAAAGACAAAATATACATTTGCTCTTCATTTACTTTGAACTTGCCGCAGATCGCCACCGATCAAACAGTACTGTATGACGTCTATAGAATTAACAAGTTCTTCGTGGTTACCGCCTGTACACAAACAGACCTAGGATATTGTAGGCAGTAAGAACGTACTTTCACAAAGCATCAAGTTCTAATATCTGTGAGTGCTAATGTAGATTTACTTGCTTGTATGAACGTGACCAGAATTTGCATTACAGTTAAAATCACAAACCCCTATAGTCCTCAGGTAATACACTCTCTTGGCCAGTCTACAATGCGAATTCTCTCAAAAGGCATAAACAAATAATCTGGAAAGCCAAAGGAAGATAGTGTTTATACAACTACATGTAGAGTAACTGTCTGGATTCATACAAATATTTGTTTTTATCTTGTTTGCATGTCTATTTTTTCAATGGTTTTCCTACATGCACTTCTAAAAATGGCACCAAAAGAATCAAATGATTTAGAGATTTCCTACTATTGCTGATATCATAACGTATAGATCTACAACAAGCGAAAAAAAAATGACCAATTGAGTTTCATGACGATTTTTTTTCTTGTTTGTTTTGTGGGGCCTTTTAATTTCGCTTGTTTTGAATTTTTGCTTTTTTTTAAAATGCTAATTCCGGTAGGACATCAACAATTCTCGCCACCAATAATCGGTGGTATCAAAAGATATCTCATGATACCGTTAACATTCATCTCTTGGAGTTGGGAACGTGATTTCAGGTTTGGGAACTAAATGCACGTGCTACATCTATCATTTCGGAAAATTGCAGATATTTTCCTCCTTTTACTGGAGGTACATGTGCTTTGTACTACATCAAAGAATCACACCATGGTGAAATTGTTTCATGTAAAATCAAGAAATGTTTCAAATAGAGTGTAAAATAAACATAATTTTTCAATCTTAAACAAGCTGGCATAGTGGAACGCATATATGCAAGATTGTGTAATCTGACCCACGTGACTTCTTTACTGTGAAAACTGCATGGCGCCATCTGTGGTCCTTAATTTTCTATTATTGTTGGTGGCGAGAATTGACCACAAAGTGAATAGAACTTAGTTTACTATACATGTGGGATAGAGCAGGGCAGTAAATTTACAGCCTTCTATTATAAGTAACTCCTTACTTGAGGGCAGCAGACACATATAAATAAGCAGACTAGTTGATTTTTCACATCCAGAGTAAAGTAGTGCAGTTAAAAACTGCCGGTGGAAAAATATTGATTTCAGGGCATCAAAGACGATTCTCACCACCGACAATAGAATGATATGAAGAACCACAGATGGCGCTATGCAGTTTTTACCGAAAACAAGTCATTAGAGTCAGGTTACCCCCTTCCTGTAACAGATATTCCTGCAAGTGCTTTCAACTTTCCCATGCTTACCTTTCGATAAAAAAAAATCACATTTATTTATAATATTTCCTGATAATGACAGTTATGGCACCATTGTGTGTTTCTTAGATGCAGCACCACGTACATCCAATGACGTTTTAGGAAGAAAAATCTGCAATTTTCTGAAATTATAGATGTCATATGCATAGACCCACAAAACCAGAAGTAAACATTCGCAACCTCAATAGATCAATATAGACGGTATATTGTGAGATATCGTCTGATATTGCCTAAAGTCATTGGCGAGATGAAGGGTTCTTTTCTACAAAGGCCTAACAGTAGAAAACTAATCACAATCCTTTCAGGACGATAGAACACATTTTGTATTTTGGTTCAACAACTTTTGATGCAGGGCTCTAAAAATATACCACATGCATGAGAAGAAAGATTAAAAAATTTACACCAAATAATGATCATTACTATTGTGCCACCGTTTGATGTTTGTTGCAGAGAATATTTTAAATGAAAATAATCAATGAAATTGTCACAAATCCTTACCTTGGCAACACATCAAGCATGTGAATATCCATAGTTTTGACACAAATTGGCAACTTTATATTTCTTTAATATGCTTTTTTGCAATGAAGATTCAATATGGTATCTTTATATTTCATTGGAATGTTATCAAAAGAGAATAAGCAAATTGAGTGTTGCCAATTTAGGAATGGAATAGTGATTTGAATTTGTTAAATAATTCCTGTCCTGGGTGGTATTTCATCAAGATAAGAAAGACTTTAAGAACGACTTTAAGATCGACTGGTATCCCTTCATGCACATAGTTCACATTATTACACGCATTCAGCGCAAGAACTGACACAAGTCAAACGTAAAGTCCTTCTTAAAGTCTTTCTTATCTCAATTCGTGAAACACCGCCCAGAATGGGTTAATGGGGGAGTGTCTAGTACAAAAAAATTTACAGGTAATCTATCACCTGGCAAGCATGTGTGCAAAATCCAGCGTAATCATATTTCATGCATGAGTCAACTTTTTTGTTGTGTTTTTAAGAATTCCTAACAGGGCAACATGGCCAGCAAAATTTGTACAAACCACTATAGCCTCCTTTGGCCTACCACTATAGCCTCCTTTGGCCTTAAACTATGTTTACAAAGCAATCTAACAGATGTTTGGGCAGGGTGCCAATTACTTTTTATCTCTTTCTCTTCATTTTTAACATGGCATGTTACAGTCGAGATTACATAGAACCTAACAAATGCAATGTTCAGCACATCTGGTGCAGATGAATGCATCCATTAGAAATGCATGTAAAATGAATATTTGCATTCATACTTGCATGCATAAATCATCAAGTTTCATGTAATCCCGCTTGTTATGAAATTTGATTTGCTCTGTTGGGTTTCAAATTAATCAAACCATTTTCTGTAGTTCGCACGTCTTGAAGTAAGACTAGCCAGCGGCCGGAACTTTTTTTGTCACAATTTGTCACAAAGTTCAACTTTCACAGCGGTCGCTCACAGAAATGTCGATTTCTTGATTTTCAAAGTGTTCTTATTCCGTGTTACGACAGGTATGTTTTAATTATCGATTGCTCGTTATTGTACTTCAAACGTATGGCAAATGTGTGACTTATTGATGTTTTTGAGGATCAATATTGGGATAATTGTTCACTTTTAATGACTGCGTCTGCGAGAGTGTTCTGAAGACTGAACTTGACCGAATCAAATTTGATTTAGGATCAGCACCAAATGTTTCTTCCTCTAGTTTAGAGAGAATTTAATTCTTGGTCGGATTTACCGGTAGTCAATTTTCTTTGCACTTAATTTTTCTGTCAATATGCTTCTTAAATGTAAATAAGGTAGGCGTTTTGTTGGAACTTTATTTCTCTTGCGCGTAGTCAGAAAAACCTTGGAAACAGGACGGTCCGCGCACGAAATTTCCCGCGGCGGATTAATTCTTATTAAACTTTGATGTGATTCGCCCATAAGGTCATCGTATAGTCTTGAATTTAAAACCTTTTCTTGAAATGGTTGGAAATGTCAGTTTAAGGCAGTAATTGACTTAAATTTGTATAGTTCATGAACAATCAAAACTATCATTTATTTTTGGACTTTCAATCTGAGTAAAGTCAGGAATTATAAGATAAAATGAAGTCAAATTTGATAAATTTACAAAGGAATATGTAATTTCCCTTGTTATATCAGTAGTACTTATGATTGTTCTTCTTTTTCTTGTTTATTTGCAGAACACAACACTGTTGTTGAATCTTCCTTTTGCTCACTTCTGGAGTACTAGCTACTTGTTTACGCTAATAAAGTTCTAAAGAATTGCAACAACGTGTCTCAGAATTCAAATGAATGTTGACGTGCTTGGTTCCATGACACCGCTGTACTTTATTTCTGGCACATATTTGTTGTCAATGATAATACATTGTACGTTCATGTATCAGTACAAAAGTAGGGAGGCAAGAGAGCTGAACGTATGGGTATACATATCTACATGTACAGTACATACTTTTTTCTTTTCTCTCTCTGTTCAGAGAACTGTGTATGGTATTACTTTTCTACCTGTGCTGCTTTGCCCTATATGGATCTTCTTTCCTTTCTTTGTATATTCCATTATTGTACTGGTTTGACACTGATTTTTTTTTAGGTCTTTGCTTCTCATCTTTTCTTGACTTAAACGTGGTCATTCCAGCTCTCCCCACTCCATTTAATAAAAAAATCATAAATTGTGTAATATTGGATAGAATACAGAGATGTGATGCTTCTAGAATATTGAGATTTGTTATCATATCAAATCATTGTTTACCCTTCAAGTGAATGACACTCCTTCGGCAGCACGTCTGAAGATCATTTATAAGTTGCGAAAATCAGAATACTTTCACTGAAGTAATGATAGAATTATCAAATTATAATGCTATTTATAAAATAGTAAGACACTCAAGCAAATTATGAAACATAATTGACAGATAGTTTAGCATATTTCCAATTTTTCTATCCTTTAAACTTTTTCATTTTTTATCACTTTTTTTAAAGCTTAGATTCGAATGTATTTTTTAGGGTCAGGCAAGTTACGCCAACAGTGTTCACCTTATTTTTTTTGCCTCATCGTTTTTAAAGGGGAATCAATCCCTTGCATTACACATACAAGGTGTATGTATTGTGCTCTCATTGAATGGAGAAAAATCCAATGAACATACAATGTACATGTACTGTGAAAATTTGAGCAAAATTAGACAACCTGTTTGAAAGTTACAAATTTTCAAACCCACAGAGAAATGACAATCCCTGCCACTGATGGACATCCGTGCGACCGGCAACAATGATGAAATCCGTAACGTCATGTCAGACAACTCCTCATTCATGCTGTATACAAAATTTTACATTTTTTTCCTTTTTGTCGAAAAATTCAACAAAACGTTTGGTTTCCGCTCTAGTATAGCATGCCTTTGTAAATTAAAAGGATCATATTGAATATTATTCCAAATTATACATTAATTAATTCATTTTGAAAAAATTCTATGCACAAAGTGAACGATCATAAGTTGTCCGATAGATTCCGCCCATGGCATGTTGCTGATCGCAACGATACCCATCAGCTTCAGTGATTGTCAATTTGAAAATTTATAACTTTTGAACAAATAGTCCGATTTTGCTCAAATTTTCACACTTTGTTCATCTGTTTTTTCTTCATTCAATGATAACACTAATATTGACAGGGGAGGATGTCCCTTTAATGTTAACAATATTCCATTTCTTACCTTCCAGTCTTGGCGTCTCTTCTTCCATCTGTGGGGATGATTCTTGGCTCTCGGATTCCTTCGGTGTTGGCGTACAGCTCTCCTCTCTGATCATATGAACTTCCTCAGAACTTGACCTTGGTCGCTCATCGGTGCTCGAGGAAGGGGTCAACTTGTCGTCTTGATCCTCTGACTCGACGTCGGCTGAGTAGGAGGGGGATACGCGGTGGATGAGAGCCATAGAGGCCTGCTCTACGATGTTTCCAACATCTTGGCTCTGCGCACCGGAGTGGATCGAATCATGCATGTCATTGAACCTGCCTTCTGAGATGATGCTGAAATCACTGTCTGTTGGACTTCGTTTCCCATTCGATGAAGATGAATAATGCTTTGGTGATGCATTCTCTGGAGACTCTCTTGTATCGTAAAGATAAACTGACGACTGCTCACTCGCTGTGTTTTCATTTATCACCACAAAGTCACTGTCACTTTTGACCGATGTCTGCTCGTCCGTATTCTCAGATTCAGATTTCACATCCAAGTCGCCACTTTTCCGTCGAGTTGGAACGTGATGCTCAGCCGCCTTATCATCAGCCTCAACGGTCCCTGTACTTGTGGAGGTACCGCTCTCGTAGCTCTGACTAAGCGGCTTCTCCGCAAAATTTTCAGGTTCCTCGCCAAGCTCTTTAGCGTCTGACGACTTCACCAATAAGAAGCTTTCAGTGGACTTAATGATTTCAGGATTTATTGCACTTTCTTCTGATGCCGACTCTTGGTGATCAGCATCCTGTTTAAAACATGACTCTTCATGGGTACTCGCAAGGACACTTATAGGTGGATCAGAACTCAAAACTGGTTCCAGCCTTCCAACATCAACATGTAGAGGCTGTAACGCAGCTTCATGTTTGGTGTCTCTGCTGCTGTCCGTCTTACGCGATCCCAAATGCAATTTCTTGCCAGATTTACCAGTTCTCCTTTCAGTCCCAATTTCATCTGAATCGTCGCTGTCCTGAGGAGGAATTTTGCTTTTTGTCTTTAAATTCTTTCCAGAACTGGAAGATAACCTTGGTTTCTCCCCGAAGCTTTCCTTAGTTGTATCATCTTGTTTAGACGGAGTTTGAAGTTTCTTCCCGACAGATTTCTTGGGCTTTGCTGGCTCATTGCCCGATAGGAAGGCGCTAAAGAATGTGTCGTCTTCAACTGATGCTTGGCTCTTTGCTCGTGGTGTGTATGCCTGTGGTTTTGGATCATCTGTAAAGATAAAAAAAAGTTTCACATATTAGATGCTTACATATATTACACATTTCAATTAAAACTAACATACAGGAACATTATGATTTTATGCTTCACAAACATTTTTTCCTCTCTTTTCAAATAATCCAAGTTGCGCACATGGGTAGAGTTAGAAGAAATCATGGTATTAAAGTGGAAAAAATAAAGTGGAACACGGAACAAAAATTAAATACATGTAGACATCTGGCGTCCAGTATAAAGACAATATAAATGTATTGCCTTTATACACCCTATGCCAGACGTATATTATATCTTTGCTATATGTCTATGATACTTATGTTCATGTTCCTTAGTTTTTGTATTACATCTTATAATTTCATATTGTGACAATGGTGGGATGACATTTGAGAAGATGCAAATACGAAATGGAGAGGACTGTAACCTGAACTAAATATCTAAACTTGAGCATACTAGGAACTAAAGCCANTCTATGTAGGATATTAGGAGTACATTTATGCTCGTATTCTATGTATTTTACGTCGAACAGGTCAATACGCCATCGTTCCTGCGGTGTGCTAAGTGCTTTAGCGCGGGAGAGTGTCGGCCTGAAATTGGCGGTGCGATCGGTGGTATTGTCTGCGGTGTGTGGATTCGCGTTCATCTTGTACGTGAAGCATGTTCTGTGAGGAAGTACGACCGCACCAGGTTATTTTATTTTGCGATAATTAAGCCATTTCTGGGTCGATTTCATTCAAACAAACTATGAACATGCTCTAATTTACTATTGAAAAAATGCATTATGGTAATAATTTTATTGCAGCTCGCAAACTAGTTAAATATCTGAAGCGCCCTCCTCCTAAAACTAGTCTTTCCCTTTAATACCAAGACTGAACATATATACATAAATGGAAACTAATCAGATAACCCATTATCTTACAATGGAATGATTATCAATTTTTAGGGTCAAAATGTAAAAATATGTGAAAAATATCAAGAGTGAGAACATGTCATCAAATCTATTCTATAGTGTAGATCGCCAGATCAAGAGCTTTTTTTTTGGGGGGGGGGGGAAGGGGTGGGGGCAGTGGTAGTAAAATGTGCAGATGTCAAAAATTATAAAATACATAAAAGATAACGGTACCGTACATATACATACAACTCACAAAACGAATTCAAAATCAAAAGTGACTTTACATGTAGGCCTAATTACATTTTGATCAGAGAATCAATCCGTTTCCCCAGGTCTCAAATTTGATAAATTCATTGCAATTGCAAAAAAAAATTTTTAATCTGGAGCAAAAGTCATCACCGAATAAATTCCCCAATAGTTTTTCATGTATTTAACAGTGAGAGCAATTATATTAATTGCTAAGAATTTTTCCTGAACAAGACTGTGCGGCGATGCGATGCCTCGTTCTTAAAACTTTCCTCCGCACTGCAGGCTGGATACGAAAGTGCATCAGCGCCCACAAATGTTGTCTCGGCACTGGGAAAGAAAATAATATCAATCCTGAAATAAGCTTTTACTTATCAAGTTTGTTGATTTTTAATAAGTGACACCAATGCATTGAGAAGGTGCCAATTAACAACCTGACAACACGATTGATTCTTTGAACTGCTTGGACGTGGACCGTTTTCATCTTGGTTGTCTGACTTGTTGACGTGCCTTTGGGAAACAGGAAATGAACAGCTAAAAATAGAAATAACAAACCTTCTTCTTTTCCTCCTGGAGTTGTTGGATGATCTTCTTTGATTGACTGAAGCTTTGCCTTCGCAGATGAACCATCACGAACTGCTGCTGGAGATCCCGCTACAGCTGACTTTGACAGCGAAGATGATCGACTGGTGTCACCCGAACTCTCGGCGGCCTTGCTGCCATCGTTGCCCTCCTCGTCTTGGATGTCGAGAACTTTATCGATGGATTTCTGAGCAGTCGACAGGGCTGTCTTCGCAAATGAAGACAAACTAGATTGATTGAACCAACTCATATTTCATTTCAAGTCAAACACTTCATTGTAATCGAGGAAAGGGGAAAATTTCAGAGGAATTTAAGACGACTTCGCCTTGAACTTGCGTTGATTCTCCACGTAAACATCGATTTGGACAAATGAACGACGATGTAGGGAAATTTAGTGAATATTTTTCAGATAGAAGTAAATATCAAAAAAATCAATTGAAAAGGTAAGTAACAGATAAATTCTACAAATATTGGGCTATTTGTTTTTTCAAAGTGACGTTTTATCTTATTCTGTCACATATATTGGAAATAAGAAGAATAATCATGTATTTATTTCAGCTTTGTCCCTCAACAGAGTAACATTATATTCCCTCTGGTTTAATGAGTTTTCCTTTCTTTGATTGACCATTACAAAATAGATAATAATTACCTGTTTTATAGTATTTTGTTTTAATTTTAGATATTCATTATTTCGATAAAATATATAAAAATAAAACATTTAATATATTTACACTTTTAAAATGATTTTTGATATTTTTTTTTGATGAATTTATCAGAATAGATTTACCGAATCTTGATGGAAATTAAAGATGACCTGCTAAAATACGTTGCCAATTTGAAATTGTGCAGTTGAGCAATACCTAATTTTTACAACCAAATTCCTCTCTTCTTTTTCTAATTTTCGTGGTGATTTTTTAAATAAGAAGCTCTTAGATGGATCTGCACTTTCAAAATTGCATTTGAGATATGATTTAGCCTAAAATAGTCCGTTTAATCACTTTTGCTCATCTTGTGTTTGTATTGCTCGCTATCTCTGGAATTATGTCTTTATTTGCCTCCTCCCCGCCAACCGTCCCCAGTGGCGCAATAGGTTAGCGCGCTGTACTTATAGACAGTACCCAGCGACCGTCTGGCTACCCTGTAGGCATGCGGAGGTTGTGAGTTCGATCCTCACCTGGGGAAGAATGGTTTTCTTTTGCTTCCATTTTCATCATTGAAAATTGCAAAAATTGTCATAATTCATGATAACTTCGCCCCCATTTAGCATTAATCGTGTCCATAAAATACATATCATACGAATTATTTATTCACTTCCTTATTGACCAATATTTTAGTACGTTGCCCTCACAACAAGTTGTTGGTATCACAAGGAGTTCTCAACTTTGCATTCGCATATAATTAATTTATTTCATCATTCAGCAAGAGAGTTATAATTATCGTTGTGCATTACCTGCATCATTCTTTACAACCCCAAGAAAAAAAAATAATTATAAACATAATAATCCAGGGAACTCAATATGCGCGAGAATCCGCATGAATAATGTGCTCAAGGCGCAAATACTGCAAGCTCGTATCCAAAATTGCACTTGACCGAGTGGACGAAATGCATATCAAAATTTTCATAAGAAAAGAATCTTCCCCCAATGGGTCATGGGTTGCCCCCCCCCCCAAAAAAAAAAAAAAATTGCCATCATGAAAAAATGTGCCCTTTTATCTGGGTCAAAGTTTCCCTTTTTCCGAAGTCAAACAAAACTTTCCTTTCCCCTCAATCGACCATACAAAGAGTAAGCCAATATTTCTTTAACTTTGTATGCCTCGCCTCAAAGGCATTTTGCCCCTGATTTAAGTATCTCTTTGCACTCTCCAAATTCATTTGCCCCCCTATGACATGGTTGTTGATAATAAACAATGTGCCACAGCTTAATCATGTACACTGCAAAAACGCTGGTGTTGAATTTAACACCAACTGGCATCTATATGACAACACCAGAAAAGTGTTACAATAACACCAGTTTGGAATCCATTTGATATATTTCAATACCAACTGGTGTTGTTAAGGCTTTTAACAACACCAGTCGGTGATTAAATACATTGATTTGATTCCGAACTGGTGTTATTTTTAACACCAGCGTTTTTCCAGTGTACGTGTATAATTATTCACAAGACCTATATTATAATATGGTTAAATGAAACAGAGCACAAAATTTAATAAACTTTTCTTATTCACATGAATACTAGTGGCAAGGTGTAGCCCCTAGCCACCCCCCCCCCCAAAAAAAAAAAATCACAATATGATAGAATGTGCCCCCTTTTATAGTCAAACGTGCCTCTTTTCTTGATTAAATAAAACAGAACACAAAACATGAACTAATTCTCTTGAAAAGGGACAATTTCATGCTTGGGGGCAGCGTACCGGGGCGGAGGCAAGGTGCCTCCCATGATTATTAAAATAAAAATAATTTCCCTTTGTCTGAGTCAAAGTTGCCTATTCTCTTGGTCAAACAAAACATAATTTTCTCTATTAATAATAAT
>BQKZ01004493.1:8941-21384 GCA_036244855.1 Temnopleurus reevesii | reverse complement strand
ATGCCAAGTGCGCTAATGAAGTGGCTGCCGGGCTAAAGCCAGGGTAATAATGCTGCAATTGTAGAGCGCTTAGAGAATTCTAATGAAGAGTTGATAAGCGCTATATAAAAGCCGTGTATTATTATTATTATTACTCTAGATTGGTTTCGCAGCTACTTACATGAAAGACGACAATATGTCTGTATCGACAGTAATTCCTCAAATTTGAAATTTATAACTTGTGGTGTCCCCCAGGGCTCCATCTTGGCCCGCTTCTGTTCATATTATTTGTTAATGATTTCCCAAACTCGTCAAAACTGTTTTCTTTTATTCTTTACGCAAATGATACCAACCTTTTTCTCATAAAAACTTAGACACACTTTGTCACCTTGTAAACTCTGAACTCTAAACTATCATTGAATCTAGAAAAAAACTACATGTTATTCAGCAATGTGCATAATGAACTCCCGGACCCAATTTGTATTGATAATATTCAAATTAATAAGGTTTCTTCCACAACATTTTTAGGCACTATCATTGATGATAAACTTTCATGGAAACAGCACATTGACAGCACCTGTAAACTTATATCTAGAAATGTTGGAATAATCAACAAACTGAAATGGATATTTCCACCCCGCATTCTCAAATCATTATACTCTACGTTAGTACTACCATATATAAACTATGGTATTCTCGCTTGGGGTAACAGTACTACAAATCGCACTGATAGAATTCTCTTATTAAAAAAAAAGGCAATGCGGATTATAAGTCACGTAGAGACATCACACTGACGGATTATTTTACTCTAACAATATTTTAAAAGTACACGATGTTTATCGGTTAAATCTTGCTGTGCTCATGTATCAATTCCACAAAAAAGAACTCCCTCATGTCTTTAACACAATTTTTAGAATAAATAATGAAATACACCGGTACCCCACACGACAAACCAAGTTATATCATATACCACAGACCCGTACTGCGCTGACCCAAAGCACCTTTATATACACCGGGCCAAAATATTGGAACTCCCTACCCAGTGACATTCAATTCAATTCAATTCAATTCATTTATTTTCACTTCATCAGAAATAATACAAAGTATAATGAACATTTACAAAATAAAAGTTGAATAAAACTCTGTATAACAAAAATATAATGAACATAACATTGACAAATATTGTACAAAGCAGTTAACATACAAAGTATGGAGTGCTTTCTTTCTTTTTTGAATAATAGGAATACTGATGACATGAGAGCAACGATAACTTTCGGCACATTTAAGTTCAAAATAAACAAAAATACGAATATTCAATTCAATTCAATTCAATTCATTTATTTTCACTTCATCAGAAATAATACAAAGTATAATGAACATTTACAACAAAAAATAGTTGAATAAAACTCTGTATAACAAAAATATAATGAACATAACATTGACAAATATTGTACAAANCTCAAACTAAAGTCATGTCTAATTCTGCTATATGTGTTTGGCCAAACAATGTATATGCAACTATCATTAACAGAAATGTTCTTGTCTTAAAATTCTGCATTTTCAGTACTTGCCTTTCCAGCCTGCACTCACCTCTCCTTCTTCTACCAGCTTCTTTGCTCGTGTCAATTGGTAAGAATTTATATTCATAATATTAATATTTAATCATAATTGCACAAAATTAGTCATCGGTAAATTTCGGATGGTTTCTCCCATCACCGATTAAATAACAAAGTTGCGTTAAAAATTATGCATCCAAAACACAATTAATCAATCACAATTTTTAGGCAGGGTATTCTCATCTATCAGTTGTTATTGTTATATAATTTTTTATCATTAATGTCCAAAAGAAATTATCAACATCAACAATTAAAAACTCTTCGTATATAAAGTATAGATGTATAAAGTAAACAAAATTTTTAAGCTATCTAAGATTTGGTTTGCCTCTCAGTTCTGTCGAGGAGAATTCTCAAACATCTTCCTTGACACCACCATTAGACACTAGAGCAATAGTCCCCTACTTATCAGCACCATATACCAGCACCACGATCCCCGACATAGCACCCATGCAATCGGTAGCTGTGCCTACTGGGTGAGAGATTAAAGGCTACTACTTTGTAGCTCTTAATGATTTAAAGGGAAAAAATAAATATGAAATTACAACTTTGGTATTAGAAAAGTCGCCAGAAAGTATCAAAGGAGATTAACGTCTTACTTCTCTTTGATGTGAATGAAAGTTTACGAAGTTCCTGTTCAATGTGACTTCTTTATAAATATTGACTAATGATGTCAATTATAGCAACAACAAACATAGCAATAACTATTATTCTACAATCTTAACATATCCCCCAAGTCGGAGTGGAAATGTGTTCAGAATATTGTTAAAAATTGTTGTAAAACTTACATTGAGTTTCATGGAACCATGTACAATTAGTTCCTTACTGTGAACACTAATTCATTTTCACTAGACTATCCCATCTGAGTCCAGTGGTCAGTGGTTTGGTGCAGGAAGTCTTCCCTCCTTCAAGATCCGTTTCGAGACAGTCCACACCTGCTAGGAGTCCATGTGGTCCGTCATACACCAGTCCTATTCTCACGGTAAGAAAGACATATGTGAAAGGGTCTATAATTCAAGTGGTTTGGGAACTGAAGTACAAGGTTTAAGATTCGAAATCTCTTCCTTTTCATGTCTGGTAAAACTTCCCTCAGGTCCTTGTTCAGAAGAATTTCTTCCACTCTCAGAAAGGTTTTATGGAGTAATGATTAATTAAAGTAATAAAACAATAACACCAGTCCTTCCTATGAGTTGCACGATACTTTGGGGACGGGTGCCTCAATGTATCGAAGTATCAATCAAGAATAAATGGCCCATCAATTAGATCATCTTTAATTCTTACATAGTTTACGATCTTATTGAAAAACAGCATGTGCTGAGGTGTTTCTTTTCACCATTTTTAGATAAACACATCAATTCAAATCAAATCAAATATTGTTATGAAATTCATAGCACTTTGTTTTGTTCTATAGCCTTCCATCGGTGAGTAGGGCTGGTGTTGTGGCCACTTTGAGCTCTAGCAGGGCCGCTGCCCAAGTCCAGCCGCCTTCAGCCATCTCCCTTGTCTGGAGTATGGCTGAACTGAAACCTTTCCACCAAGGCGGTGGGGACATCATCCTGGGCAGCGAGGTAAGTGCAACAGTCTACCTCTACCGTCATCGAGTCACCAGCAAACCCATTGCCGTCAAGGTCTTCAAGCTTCCTGATGACATCGATATAATGACTAGGAAGGTCAGTTCATTCAATCATTATCTATCACTTGTATCATCGAAACATGAGTGAGTGAAAAGTTTATTATGCCCCAATTCTAACCATACCTCAGTTCGTTTCCACTTGGTAGGTATCCTCTGACATTCCTTGATATCAATTGGCAATATTCTTGAAGGATCTCGGTTGCATGCTATATGCAGAACAAAAGGACCTGAATACTCAGAATGGCCCACTCTCCTAAGTTGGTGTTATTGCTTTGCAGGGTTCGAACACAGCAAGGAAAATGAAGATAGAATAAAAATTTTAAAAAAGGTATAATTTTCACATTGACGTTGGCAAACTGTTATTTGCATATGATGTTTTTTTTAATGTCATATCGTATTTTTCAGATTGAACACATCGCAGCAGAAGCAAATCTCCTGTCGAGCATTGGCAGGAACGAGTGCTTCCCTAGCTTCCTAGGTTGCCTGGAGACCAGCCCAGGCTTCATTGGGCTAGTTATGGAGTTTGTTGGTGACGTCAAGACGGGAGAAGCATGGACGCTCTTCAGAGGCCTCAGAGAGCTAGCTTTGAGCCAGAAAGAATGGTGAGATTAATACATTTAACCTATTCGTTTATCTATCTATTCATATCAGATTTCTTTAAAAGCATAGTTGATGCAGTCACTCAAAAATGCCTTTGAAGTACGCTCTGTATTTGTTTGACATCCTGCCGGAAAATACTAAATGTGTTTATTTGTCAATTACTTGATATTACTTTGGGCATTTGGCATGAGAGGCGGATCATGACACTATAAAATAACAATCGTCATCGTCAAAAGTCTAATTGTTCACAATGATTCTAACTTCATCGTTTTAGTTTTAGTTTTAACTTTAACGGAAATTGTGGAAATACAAATTAATAAACATTTTAGATAATTTCTGATAAACGTAATTGTAATGATTTCTGATAAATGTAATTATACAAGTCTCTCCTCCATTCAGTCTAAACAAAATATTGAGACATTTTGCATTCTTCTTGTCGCTATATTTCAGGCTTAAACTAGCTCTTGACATCACGAGGTCCCTACGTTGCCTCCACCAGATGGGCTACCTCTTTAATGATCTAAAGGAGGATAACTGCCTTTTCCGTAAGACCGAAGCAGGTCGGTGGGAGGCAGTGATCATTGATTTCGGGCTCGTTTATCCTGAGACGAGGCCTTTCTTTTGCTGCCTTTCTGACGAAGATAAAGAAAGATACCAGCGGAGGGTAAGATTATTTTCAAAAGAGTAATTATAAAAAGCTTAACTAATCTTTAACGTTGCTGTTTAATTTGTCATCTTCAATAAATAATTTGTTGATTACGAGTTGTCTTTGTATCGATTGCCACGCTTATTAATCTATTCTATAAGTACACCAAATAGGCACCGCAGAATGTTTTACCATATATTGACATTTTTACACACTCCCACAGACACGGATAAACTTTAAAAAAAAAATTAAAAAAAAAATTAAAAAGAAAAAAAGGGCTGCAGCCCTTCCCCCGGTTCCGCGTTAACCATGTTAACTGCCACACTGCGTCTTGATACGTTTTGTGTTCGTGCTTGTCATTGCATGGCTTATTCACTTTTTTGATATTTTTTCAATTTATCATATTTCTGATTATTCTTTTGTCTAATCATTCTTCATAAAATTATTCTCTTCAACAGGAGGTGTACGTCCACATCGCGCCCAAGTGTGCTCTCTACGATCAGGGCACAACAGTCATGTCGGACGTGTTTCAGCTCGGAAGGGTTCTTCGACTGATTAGGGTCGCCGTGGTCAACGATGACATCACCTTCATCGGCGACCTTTGCGTTCGGAACACCGCCCCCAATCGACCAACCGTCGAAGAAATCATTGACCAGCTTGAGTTTCTCGAACGACTGACGTAGATCGACACTGTATTAGAAAAGACGTTAAAAAGAAAAGACAGTAAAACAATGAATTAATTTGTATGATTAAAAAAGAGAAGTACATTTTGGCTTCAAGGTGCCATTTTTGATAAGTAACAAAATTAAATACTTACCAATGTATGTCTAAAAAAAGTTCCTATCTGCATTGAACAGGGCATTCAATCTATTATTCTATCTATCTATTCAGTATCTTTGGTAATTGTTCTTAATTAGAACAAAGGAACTGTTTGAAATCATCCCAATATCTGTTTGAAAATAAAAATTGGTCAGTGATAATAGCGAAAGAGTTAGAAACAAACAACTAAAACATAATCAATTAGAACTTGTCATAACATTACAAAATGAGAACCTATTCATCTGCAAGTTTGTATTCCTATAACGGGATCAACCGTCATGTTTGCAAAAATAATAAGTAGTGCCATAAAAAAAAAAGAATATGCACTATATTAATTAACCTTTTTGTTTTAGCATTGATTATTATTATTCTAATTTGAATGATAATTTTGGTTAATAACAACAAACTTTCTCAAAACACAATGTCTTTTCTAAATACAGTGTCGTGGTAAGTATTTTGAAAACATTTGTGATATTTCAATTCTTGTAAATATTTGTCTGAATATTCACACAAGGAATCGTAACTTGTGCTCGGAAGTGACAAAAATTCATTGCAATTGGAAGGGGATTCAAATGCTATTAAAACATTTATACTTAACCATGTTAATGGTCGCTACGACAATTGAAACATATTAACAAACATATTGTATCCTAAACAACTTAAATTTCGAATGATTTAGTCGATTAAATTTCAATAGTTCGGAGATGGAATAATCGTTCAATCAAAGGTAGTCCATCACGGTGCAAAGCGGGGTGGGGCTTTGCACATACACATTTTCATATAGGCACTTGTCACTAAACTTGAAGAAAAATTAGCCTTTTCTCGTTTACATAATATTGCCATTCAATCAAATCTAGGTCGTCAGGGAACAGAGCGAAATTGAACTTTTTAGATTATGTTTATAATGAGGATCAAACTCATGATAGAAATGATTATATCTGAACCATTTGCAATAATTACAATTATTCTTGACACTATGTTTCTTCAACTATGTTTATTTGACAGTTAAAGGGCATTTTCAGGTGAACGCACAAAGACCTACGGGTGATTAGGAATTTGAAATCTAACACTGAGCTAAGATTTCAAATATTGTCAAATCTAGTATTGGTACTTTGATAACTAAATAAATTATCTACTAACAACAATAGAAAGAGTTGTATTTTAGGCGAACTCCATTTATAAAGTAGATATACTCCCAAACATTTAATGTTTCGATCAACAAAACGTCAAACTTTCGGAGATAGAATAATCGTTCAATCGAAGGTAGTCCATCACGGTGCAAAGCCGGGAGGGGCTTTGCACATACATGTTTGATATGCACTTAAAAGTTTATTTCAAGCTACAGATTTTAACTAAAAATCTACAAAACCTTTTGAGTTCCCATTCCGAACATTCTTCAATCATTATTGCCATTTAATCAAATCTAGTTCATCATGGAATACAGTGCGAAGTGGAACTTTTGAATAATATATCGCATCATTATCTTTATATTACAGGTCAAAGGGCATGTCAGTTGAACGCAGAAAGATCCACGGCTGTAACTTGACAGCCCATATTCTGATGTCAGGTTTAACTTAAACTAGAGTTTAAATATGTGGTTTAAGTATGGGAAGCCAAAAGAGGCTTGAATCTATAACAGTTGATGTTTCATTTACCAGCACATTTGGCACTCATAGTATTTGAAACTGTCTTGGAACAAAAACTTCAATAGTTTTTTACATTATTAGAGCATGGGAAAAGAGAGCAGTTAACATAAGAATTATTCATTGTAAATAAAGTTTTGGCACTTTTGGCTACCCATACTTAAACCACAGATTTAGAGCAGGGTTAACTTAAACCTCGCAATCGGAATACGGGCCGACGAGTTTAAAAAATGACATTGAGCTAAGATTTCAAATATTTTTAAATTTAATCATATCTGGTTATAATGAATCATCGATGTTCATATTCGATCAATTTCATTAATTCAAGTTGAACACGATATAAACTATTTTCGAAAAATAAAGTCGAACACCATTTCAATGGTTCTTTGTAATGCTATTCAAATTGTAACCGGCTTGTCATTGTTGTGTCCGCACAGTTCTATTCACGGCGAACGGATCTATTCTCCTTCAACCGACTTTATTTTTCGAAAATCGTGTTGTATACCAACAAATATTTTTTGTTTCGCTGAGCACATGAATTAAAAAATTAAGATCAGATAAAATGTTATTTGATCAAATTTAGTCCATCATGGTATAGAGTGGAATGAAACTTGTGGTTTATAGTTTATAGCCTGTGATCAATCGAAATATACCCTTTTTTCTCTCTAGTGCGAGTGCAAATCTTACAGGATTAATGTTTTCTTAAATTGTGTTTATATTACAGGAGAAGGAGTATCACTGAAGGCAAAAAGATCCAATAAAATATACAAAAGAAGATTTCCACATGAATTTGGAGAATTAAAAATAGTTAGATATTGGATTAATGTCGAATGATTCAATAGTTCGGAGATGGAATAATCGTTCAATCGAAGGTAGTCCATGATTACGGTGCAAAGCGGGGTGGGGCTTTGCACACGTAATTTTGAATAAAATCATGCTTTGGATAGAAGAAAATGGGCTGCTTTAAGGTATATCGTGCAATCCAATTATCATAATTTGCTGTTTTACGCCAAAAACCCATCCAAAGAAAATGCAATGAATGTCATACACTTAAAATTTACATAACACGAATATGGTTCCGACTCTTTCATAATTCCGCACATTCCTAGAGTGTATAAAATTCGGGTTTTTTTTCTTCAGTGCATGGTTTATATTTTTATTGGTAGATGAAACACAGATTTTAGGTTTCCTTCATTGTAGGCATGGTAGGTGCCTGAATTTTGCGAGTATGGGGAGGGGGAAAGAAAGTCGGGGAGAGAGTGTACCTTTGTACCTTTGTACCTCTCACCATTTTTATACTTCGCATGTCCTTTTATAATGTTATATATTATTTATGTTTTACTTTGTAAATTGAAATCACAATTCTGCTAGTATTAGCTGCAATGATTTTTATTCAATAAACCATTTATCCATCCATTTATCCATCCATAATGTATCAAAATCAATCAAACTTATACCATCAAAGTACAGAGTTGATTTGAACTTTTAGTATATGCTTTATATCTTGCGTTAAAAACAAATAAGAACAAAAATACCATGAAGCAATTTCTTCTATCATTTTCTTCTACTGTGTTCATTGCAGGTTGAAGACTTTGAATTCTGGAGACTGAAAGTTTGTTGGGTTTCTGCAAGATTTAAAGGAAAATTGATGAGCTTAAAATTGAAATATTTTCAAAAGTAGTTTTTGTATGTCGAAATAAATTAACAGCAATAGTAAGAATTGCATATTATGTAAATCGCATCTAGTCCAAGTGAATTTGCCCCCCCCCCCCATATTCTTTGTGTTGATGAGTAGATTAATAAAGTTTTCAGAAAAAAAACTTTGTTTGTTGTTTATTGTTTGTTGATTATATGACTATTTCAAACTTTGGGAGATGAAAATAATCGTTCAATCGAAAGTAGTCCATCACGTCCATCTATTTTTTCACATTCATTTTTTGTCTATATCCTTAATGTTATTCACTGATTTCCACTTTATTTCCCTTCTTTTCTCTCATGACAACCATTATGTTCTTTATTGTTTTCCACTTGGTTTCCTTTCTGTTTTCCTCTATCCTTATGCTATTTATTGTTTTCCGCTTATATAGCCTTCTTTTCTCTTTCTCTCCTTAAGTTATTCACCATTTTCAGTTTATTTTCTCTTCTTTCTTGCTCTATCCTTATGATAGTTATTGTTATCTAAATTTTCACATTCATTTTCTGTCTATTCTAATGTTATTCACTGATTTCCACTTAATTTCTTTTCTTTTCTCTATATGTATACCCTTATGTTCCACGTATTTTCCCCTTTTTTCTCTATCCTTATATTGATTTCCGCTTATTTATCCTTCTTCATTTCCCTTGTTTCTCTCTCTATCCTGTCTATATATGTCCTTATGCTATTTATTGTTGACATTTTCACATTCATTTTCTGTCGATCCTAATGTTATTTATTGTTTTCTCCTTATACATCCCTCTTTTTGTCTATATCATTGTGTTATTTATTGTTATCTATCTTTTCACATTTATTTTCTATCCTAATGTTATTCACTGATTTCAACTTAGTTTCCCTTCTTTTCTCTCTCGTTTTCCACGTATTTTCCCTTTATTTTATCAATCTGTTATTTCCCGCTTATCCCTCTTTTCTATCTCTTTCTATCCTTATGTTATTCATCATTTTCAGTTTAGTTCCCCTTCTTTCTCTCTCTATGCCCTTATGTTATTTATTGCTATCTATTTTCACATTCATTTTCTGTCTATCCTTAATGTTATTCACTGATTTCCACTTAATTTCCCTTTTTTCTCTATCCTTATGTCATCTATTGTTTTCCGCTTATATATCCTTCTTTTCTCTTTCTATCCTTAAGGTATTCATCATTTTCAGTTTATGTTCCTTCTCTCTCTATCCTGTCTATGTCCTTATGCTATTTATTGTTATCGACATTTTCACATTCATTTTCTGTCGATCCTAATGCTATTTCTGGTCTTCTTCTTATTCATCCCTCTTTTTCTATATATCCTTGTGTTATTTATTATTATCTATCTTGTTATTTTTTTAATTTTCTGTCTATCCTTAACGTTATTCATTGATTTCCACTTAGTTTTCCCTCTTTTCTCTCTACCCTTATGTTCTTTATAATTTTCCACGTATTTTCCCTTCATTTTTCTCTATCTGTTATCTATTATTTTCCGCTTATATATCCTTCTTTTCTCTTTCTATCCTTATGTTATTCATCATTTTCAGTTTAGTTCCCCTTCTTTCTCTCTCTATGCCCTTATGTTATTTATTGCTATCTATTTTCACATTCATTTTCTGTCTATTCTTAATGTTATTCACTGATTTCCACTTAATTTCCCTTTTTTTTCTCTATCCTTATGTCATCTATTGTTTTCCGCTTATATATCCTTCTTTTCTCTCTCTATCCTTAAGGTATTCATCATTTTCAGTTTATGTTCCTTCTCTCTCTATCTTGTCTATGTCCTTATGCTATTTATTGTTATCGACATTTTCACATTCATTTTCTGTCGATCCTAATGCTATTTCTGGTCTTCTTCTTATTCATCCCTCTTTTTCTATATATCCTTGTGTTATTTATTATTATCTATCTTGTTATTTTTTTAATTTTCTGTCTATCCTTAACGTTATTCATTGATTTCCACTTAGTTTTCCCTCTTTTCTCTCTACCCTTATGTTCTTTATAATTTTCCACGTATTTTCCCTTCATTTTTCTCTATCTGTTATCTATTATTTTCCGCTTATATATCCTTCTTTTCTCTTTCTATCCTTATGTTATTCATCATTTTCAGTTTAGTTCCCCTTCTTTCTCTCTCTATGCCCTTATGTTATTTATTGCTATCTATTTTCACATTCATTTTCTGTCTATCCTTAATGTTATTCACTGATTTCCACTTAATTTCCCTTTTTTCTCTATCCTTATGTCATCTATTGTTTTCCGCTTATATATCCTTCTTTTCTCTTTCTATCCTTAAGGTATTCATCATTTTCAGTTTATGTTCCTTCTCTCTCTATCCTGTCTATGTCCTTATGCTATTTATTGTTATCGACATTTTCACATTCATTTTCTGTCGATCCTAATGCTATTTCTGGTCTTCTTCTTATTCATCCCTCTTTTTCTATATATCCTTGTGTTATTTATTATTATCTATCTTGTTATTTTTTTAATTTTCTGTCTATCCTTAACGTTATTCATTGATTTCCACTTAGTTTTCCCTCTTTTCTCTCTACCCTTATGTTCTTTATAATTTTCCACGTATTTTCCCTTCATTTTTCTCTATCTGTTATCTATTATTTTCCGCTTATATATCCTTCTTTTCTCTTTCTATCCTTATGTTATTCATCATTTTCAGTTTAGTTCCCCTTCTTTCTCTCTCTATGCCCTTATGTTATTTATTGCTATCTATTTTCACATTCATTTTCTGTCTATCCTTAATGTTATTCACTGATTTCCACTTAATTTCCCTTTTTTCTCTATCCTTATGTCATCTATTGTTTTCCGCTTATATATCCTTCTTTTCTCTTTCTATCCTTAAGGTATTCATCATTTTCAGTTTATGTTCCTTCTCTCTCTATCCTGTCTATGTCCTTATGCTATTTATTGTTATCGACATTTTCACATTCATTTTCTGTCGATCCTAATGCTATTTCTGGTCTTCTTCTTATTCATCCCTCTTTTTCTATATATCCTTGTGTTATTTATTGTTATCTATCTTTCCACATTTATTGTCCATCTATCCTAATGTTACTGATTTCCACTTAGTTCCCCTTCTTTTCTCTCTACCCTTATGTTCTTTATTATTTTCCACGTATTTTCCCTTCATTTTTCTCTATCTGTTATCTATTATTTTCCGCTTATATATCCTTCTTTTCTCTTTCTATCCTTATGTTATTCATCATTTTCAGTTTATTTCCCCTTCTTTCTCTCTCTTTATGTATTGCTATCTATTTTCACATTCATTTTCTGTCTATCCTTAATGTTATTCACTGACTTCCACTTAATTTCCCTTTTTTTTCTCTCCAACCTTATGTTATCTATTGTTTTACACTTATATATCCTTCTTTTCTCTTTCTATCCTTAAGTTATTCATCAGTTTCAGTTTATTTCCCATTCTTTCTCTCTCTATATGTCCTTATGTTATTTATTGCTATCTATTTTCACATTCATTTTCTGTCTATTCTATGTTATTCACTGATTTCCACTTGATTTCCCTTCTTTTCTCTCAACCATTATGTTCTTTGTTGTTTTCCACTTATTTACCCTTCTTTTTAGCAAAAATTATACCCATATTCAAAAAAGGCAATCCCCAATAATTAGTCTCGAATTACCGACCGATATCTTTACTTACTACATTTTTCAAAATATTAGAAAAATTAGTCTTTTCTCGGACAGTAGATTTTATAGATAAAAATAATATACTAAAGAGCTGCCAATATGGCTTTAGAAAAAACAACAGCACTTCTCACGCCATTTTGTCTTTCATCAATAATGTTGCTACTGCTATAGATAATGGCA
>BQKZ01004492.1:2103-37984 GCA_036244855.1 Temnopleurus reevesii | reverse complement strand
CTTAGGGGGTGTTGCTCAAAAGTTGCAATTGATCGCAAGTTGCAGTTGATCGGAACGCGCCAATCAAAATCATTGTTTCATGCGCGTCTTGTTAATTGCGCATACCGTGCGCGAATGAAAATGCGCGTTACAATTGGCAAAGTTGCAGTTGATTTGCAGTTGATTTTGAGCAACATCCCATTAGTGACTTAGTGGTAATGAAAAGTTGTACATCACTTAGAAACAAAACGGCTGCCAAAAATTGGTTGGCGATACTCTGCCTATAAAGGGACTCTACGTAACGTTCAAAAGATTCGAATGTGAACAGCCACTCATCAGGCACCGTGCATGCTGGAATATATCTCACTTGATTTGGCAGCTACTTCCTCCGCCACCCTCCAGGACGCAAATGGCAGCAAGCACATACACAAACACAATCACAAGTGCCCTCAAATGCCCAAGAACATACAACTTTAAAAAAAAAAAAAAACTTTTCATTCATGGACATTCATAGATATTTCAGATTTCTGTTTTTGTGAAAGGTATCAATAAAATTGATGAAATTGATGAACCCAAAATGCTATCCTATTCTGATCAATCTCTTATTATTGTGTGACATTGCCTTTAAAATTGTGCTGCACATATTTAGCTTAATTCAACAAAGGTGGAGAATAATAAACCAAAACAAAACAAGAATAATCGTGAAACAGATTAAACGTGGCTATTTTTACAAAAATCATCTTGATTTCATTTAATCTACAAATTTCATCGTCCTTCATACATGTATATTTTCTGTTATACAATAGTCATGTAATCATATTTACAGCCTTTCAAAAAGACATACATTAAGTAAAACATATCATCATGATTCATATTCAATTACCACCACATGTAATAACATTATTCATTTATTTAAATTACAATTTGACTTATTTTTCATCATATTATAACCTTTATTTTAAAAAGGCCACGTTTCACGATGAGCGTGACAAAAAGTGAACAAATCAAGTATCTCTCATTCAACTACACGCAATGGTTATTATAAAGAAAGGAAAAACCCCATTTTCTTCATAAAAACTAGTAGAATTGCAGTGAAGTTTCAATTGGTAATGAGAACAATCATGTATGGTGGAAAAGGAGTTATTTGATTGAGTACAATATATTTGTCTGCCATGTTCATAATGCTTAATTCTCTGACCCAGCCCACAAAAACACACACAAACATTTTACAAAACTTCAGCATACTTATCTAAACATTTTGACAAAAAATGTCTATGGCCCATATTCCATAGCGAAGTTTAACTTAACCCAGGTCTAAGTCATTGTCATTATGACCATTGGTTTAAGTTCTTTTATAGCCAGGGTCTAATAATAATGGTTCAGCTCTGGGGTTAAGTAAATTCCTATTAGAATATGGGCCTAGAGGGTAAGGTTCTAAATTCTGCTATATTCTATATTATTGATAATAAGGCCATTCAGAATTGGAAATGGATACAACAGTTTACAGAAAGGGTAATAGGATGGGAGGGGGGGGGGGGCAGAGAGAATATATAGGATTTAAAAAATGTGTGTAGAAAGAAAGAGACAGGCAAGGGGTGATATGAAGGGAGACAAACAGATAAGTATAGACCAGAGATGTGCTCTAAAATACAAAGAGCAAGAAATATATAAATAAAGAGAGAAAGAGAGGGAGAGAGAGGGGAGAGATAGGGAGAGGGAGAGAGGGAGGGATAGGGAGAAAGAGAGCGGGAGATACAGAGAGGGGTAGGTGGGGAAGAAATGGGGGGGGGGGGGGGGGAAATAAATCCTTAGCAGAAACATTTAATTAATTTAGGACACTATCTTTTTAAATTTTTACACCAATCCCTACTATAAACTCCAAAGTAAATCTCTTTAAAACTACAACAAAAATGCTAACATCCAAATCTCCCTGAGGATGATATGATATATACTCAATAAAATAAACATCAATATACACAAAAAACAATGAAAATCAAATTGAACTGTATCTGGAATTTCAGGAACTGCACAATACAATCTATACATTCTTGACACAATGAAATAAATAAGGTGAAATAGATGCATACAAACAAAGAAGACAGACAATGAATGAAACTGCTCTCTCTCTCTCTCTCGCATTTACTACAACTCATGGATTATGCATCGTCTTCAAAATGTTTCACTTATTCTTTTCTATTAAGTTTCAGGACAGACTGAGACCAATAAAAAGGCTCATCTCCAAATGCTTCAACTGTTCAATTAAAACAAATTTTGTTTTCAATTATTACCTGTGAACGCAAACTATCCAAAAACTTCGAACTATTTCTTATTCTGTTTGTCTGATTTTTTGCTTCTTTCAAAACAAAAGTATTTGCAAGTACAGACAATTCCCTGGTTCAACTGGCATTATTTGTACTGAAATGCAATACTGAATAGGGTGTTGCTAGAAACTTGCAATCACTTACAAGTTGCAGCTGATTGGCACTTGCAAATTAAAATTCTTTCTTTCTCACATTTCGTTTGACATGCAATTCATGCTCTTATGAAAATGTGTTTCTATTTGCAGCTGATTTTCAAGTGATTTTTAATTTATTGCAACTTTCTAGCAACATTCCCATAGACTACCATACAAAGAATATTTGCATTAGATCAAGGATCTTTATGACTGACTTTTTGGACAGTTCTGCTCTAAACAAAATTTACTTGCTTGTAGATCAACCTTGGCTTGCAATTGATTGCTACTTTTTAACAACACTCTCTTGAATAGATAGGTGAAAGAAGTGGTTCCTTAGAATAATAGAAAATTGTATTGATGTCTTTTGCTTACATGAATTATAAATTAACAATAAACATCACAACAAAACTAAATAAAAAGAAGATGTAACAGAGAAAAGCAATTATAAACAAAATATATAAACTTTTCATGTCAGCAAACGATTTCCATTTTCATTTTTGAAAAAATGTCTTGACCAAAATAGGTAAAATAGTGGAAGATACATTATTTTTACAACATATAAATGCGGAAAAGACAGAAAGACTTGGTACAATTTTTTAAGGAGTTAAAAACAATTGGTGAAGTACAATATAGGAGTTGTTTAGACAAGTATAACAAAGCGCAAACATCTGTATATGCAAATTTCATACATTTGCCAAATGGCTCTGTGCACAATTCATTGTGTTGGAACTACATGTAGAATGTGCCAACTGCTCCGGAGTACGCCCAAGGTCAAAATCAAAATGTGAATAACCCAACAGCTGAATAAAAATGAGAGAAATCATGACAACAACAGCCATACTCTCAGCAATTCACTAATGAATGGATTTCATTCATATATATGTAAATGCTCCTTATGCATATTCCGGAATGGTTCCGCATCTCTGCACGAGTGAAATTTTTCACTGCGCAAGTAGTTGACTCTTTCCTTTGCAATCTTCCAGAATGCAAATGGCAGGAAGCACACGCTGTGAGCAGAAGGGTTAACGGAATTTGGCAAGGTAAACAACTTCATTCATACCTTCACAATAGCTTCACAGAAGAAAATATCTTCTCTTTTTATTCACTAAATATGTGTGACACATGGTTAACATTTTTCCACAAAATAAGAGGGAAAGAAAATTTCTTTAGTGTGCATCTAGCTATTGCGAATGCGTTCATAGAGGTTGTTGACTTAATTCAAACCTCGTCCCTTCTGCTTAGTGATGTATGTGCTTACAAGCACCCGCTTGCCAAAAAATCTGCACATCTTTCAATTCCTCTTAGTTCCAACTACAGTCAAACCTGTCTATAAAGACCATCCAAGGGAGATATAAAATAGGTTCTTTAACAGCAGGTGGTCTCTATAGACAGGCTCTATAACACACATTTTCATCGAGAAGGAACCAATTTAGGTGAACACTATAGGCAGGTGGTCACAATAGACAGGTAGCCACTGAGACAGGTTTAACTGTACTTAGCATGTTTCCTTTCCTTTATGATTGAGCAATCAGTAGAGATTTTCTTTGATTCTGCGCACAAGTTATGAAACCCCCGTAACAAGACACAGACCCTCATTCTATTGTTTATAACATTAAAAACCTTGACATAACATGTAACAAACACAAACAAAATGGGGGAAATGGAGAATGATTTCACATATAAGGCAAGATTTTTCTGTCCACTTTTTCCTCCTCAAAAATATATATAAATATTTACAATGAAACATGAAGGTGAAATAATTTATTGAACGCAGCCAACACAGGACTGCATTTGACAATAAACGCATATGTTAGAGACAATACTCAGATACTAATCTACATATTTCTATACTGCAAAGAGTATTTTAGGCGTCAAACAATACACAGAAAATAATTATATGGTGACAAAGGAAAAGGAAACACTAAAGTTTGACCACAGCAGGATCACTGGACTATATCTATTCTGAGCTTGTATAGCAATAACAGGTACAAAAGACTTTCATTGTACATGCAAACAATGTGGAAGAAATAATAGGGTATATGTATTGAAATCCCAGTCACCTATTCTCCTTACTTCTCATCTTTCCATTTCAACATGTTTCTAATTGATCCGGCATGTATAAGCCAATATTTTAGCGTATTTATATTTTTGTGATTTTAAACAAGTTCAAAACATTGCTGTGTTGTTATTTTGTTATATTTCTTCTTTGTTTTTTTTTCCTGTTTTTGACAGTCGCAAGGCCAAGACCTTGAAATTTGCAGAAATAAAACCTCTGCAAAAATGTCACCTTCTTCATTTCACTACATGTAACTTATCCACGCAAGGATTGAATGCCATGATAATTGATCATAAGCATTTTGCTACGTGAAAAAAGGAAGAATTCGGAGAAAGAGATGCTATCAATTTCTGAATACTATCCCAGTATTTAGGGACACTCGAGCTTTATCAAAGTAAGGGAGTGTTGTTCAAAATCATTTGCAAATCAACTGCAACTTTGCAAATTGTAACGCGCATTTTCATTCGCGCAAGGTATGCGCATTTAACAGGACGCGCATAAAACAAGGATTTTGATTGGCACGTTCCGATCAACTTCAACTTTCGATCAATTGCAACTTTTGAACAACACCACCTTAATCATACAATGAAAAATTTGCATTTGGTTGTTAGAATGAAATATAATCAAGAATACAACTCTTAACAAAATGGTTACAAATCTAAGTGCATCCATCGATTAATTGAAAACTGTGGAAAGCAAAAGGGGGGAAAAAAACTATCGTTAATAGTTTCAGCCATCTACTTTCATCCTCCCTGAGTAGTAAGTCTTTTATATCCATAAAAATATAGAGAACATGACAATTCCAGGGTATCTTAAAATTATATATTGACAGAGGTGTCCTAAAGCAGACCGCACACTCTACGATTGGCTTGCAGTCCGATTCGGGAAATAAATCGTAGTAGCATACTATATGGGTATTTTGACGAATAAAACAGACCCGGGGGGTGTTTCATCAAGATTTGTCTCAGAGACAGTTAGTCAGCGCTGACAAATTCCTTGATTGTGATTGGATGAAAAGCACTATCGCTGACAGTTGCTATGGGAACTGTCCGAAAATGGCTCCTTGTCACTGCGACAAATATTGATGAAACACCCCCCTGATTCTTGTTCTAAAAACTCTTATCAATGCTTAACATATCGTATCAATGCGTTAATCAGCTTCATACTAGATACAAGGGATGAATCAGTTTCAACATGAAGAAAAACTGAAGACCGCTGCGAATCTTCCAACTAACTTACTTTTCGGAGCTGCTTCGCTGTTCCATCTGATTAGAAGATTTGCATTATGCAAATGTCTTAATCTGAGTATTCAGAATCTCAATCAAATATTTCTAGGTGTTCAAATACTACCGAGAGATACAATTATACTGTCTTCAAAGGTCAGATCGTCAGCCGGTTGTAAGTTGTGCATAGGGCTTTATTCAGGATCCCATTGGGTCACTGTGCAGGAAAAACCAAGTGAACGGTCTCATTTACAAGCGATCGATGACCGTACCATATAAATTTGATTCCCTGTTTTTTCACTTAAAGGGGAACTTTTATGACACTCTGTATCATTATATATCGAATATTACATATATCTTTACATAATAATTCCATTTTCCTGAACAGAATACGCCTCTTAGCATTAAAAAAAAAAAATTTTCTATCAACATTTTCATCTGGGTCAGAGAGCTATGCCCCGCCTCCCAGAAATACCCCCTCTACGGCACATCTATTGACAGGCAGGGTCTGTGACGTCATATCCAGTCTTGTATCAAAACCACGGACTTAAACATGTAGGATTGTGCCCCTAATATTTCTCCTTCTTGTTCAATATCCTCCTCGAAATCCGAGTCAGGACATGAATAACTGTTTTCCTCAACTTCTGAAGAATCTTCCACGTTCCGCATATAAACAAAAAATGTTCAAATCGCGCGTATAATTGGCGCCAAACAACATCATAAATGCATAGAATGACACACGCAAACGCTGATTCTTGCTCAGAAATGTCTGTCTATGACGTCATGATGATTGACAGATCGAATTCCCAACCCACCGGATCCGCGCCGTCCATTTTTGAGGGGCGTTCCAAACGGTGACCCGACAGTTGCTCCGGCGACATTTGCTCCGTTTCATTTTTCTGGCTAGGAGTAGGGTTAGGGTTAGGGTTATGATAGGGTTTATGATTCAGAATGATGTCAAGATTAGGATTGGGGTTAGGGTTAGGTTTTGGGTTAGGTTTGACATTAGGCTTACTGTGTCAGTTTTTTGCCGGAGCAATTGTCGCTGGAGCATTTGTCATGGAACCGTTCCAAACAACCAGAACATTTCTTGATTTTTCACCTCTATGAAATGGAACGAGATGAAAAAGGTGGTGAATATGGATGCATAGAATAAATTAATATATAGTGTCATAAAAGTTCTCCTTTAATCACAAAACCATTTCCCACATACGAGAAGGCACGTTTTAGATATTGTTAGACATCTAGTTACTGAATGGATATTGGATTTCAATCCACAGCAAAGGGCAGCATCTTATTTTGGCTAAATAATTCCTGACACCCATATGAGGTGGCATGCCCACCACAAATAAAAAACTAAAAAAACTTAATCGTAAAAAAAAAAATTGAATAAAAACATAGTTGATGTATGGAGAAGTTAAGAACTTTCTCCTACGTTTGGCGCTCAAGCTCCAGTAACGTCTTTTAGATGATGACATCAAACGTTGATCCAAGATGTAAATAACCTTCCCTGATCAATAAACGTCTATAAAAATTCAGAAATCTTCCTCTCTCTTCTTCAGCCTACTAAAGCAGCATCGGGTAAACTTTACAAAGACAGAGGCGACACAACACACAATGACTGTGCAGCTCGGCTTGTTGGTGGCGTATCATAACGTCCATTAACGTCCGTCGTTTTCGGCGTCGAAGCCAGCTGCACGCGGAGCCATTGCTATAAAGTCTTGAGGTAACTCTGCTGTTGCGACCCGTACTGTCCGTTGCCGATGTTGCCCTCCAGCTGCGAGAGGCCGCCGGGGTTGATGCCGCGGCCCGTGATGATCCCGAGATCGTTCAGCTGCCCCGGCATGTTCCCCGAGGCAGCCTTCAGGATGTTTGCCAGGCCCTGGGGCGTGGATGATCGTCTTGCTAGCATCATGTCCGACTGAAAGGAAAAATAAAATTTTTAGATTCATCAACTTTTCCAGGGTACTTGTCCTTGGTATTTTAAATTATGGTTAAAATGAACTACTGGGGATGTAAGTATCAACCAAAATGTTAAATAGTGAACATATTTTTTACTAAAGAGTTTTACTCGAATATAATCTCCTAGTCAAATAGCTATTCAAGCCTGACGATGAAATGAAGACATGATAAGATTATATGAGAGCATAATTCAATATTGCAAATACATGTAACATACATGTATAAGTATTTGAGACATTATGTTGGTCGATGATTAATCAAATTTCTAAATCAATATTTTTTTCTGTTTTTTAGATACATATTATTTCCTCTCTGAACAGTTAAAAACTAAAAACGAAATGAACTCTAATCATAATGATAATAGATAAAATATTTATGGTGCACATATCCATTACTGAGTGCTCAGGGTGCTTTGCATGATTATTTACAAAAAGACAATTGTAGTATTTCTCTTGGTATTTTTGTCATTATAATTTTTCATGTAATCCAATTTTGCTTTCAAAATCAAGTCTCTTCTGGTCAAACTCTTTGCATTCACTACAATTTTGGCTCTTCCCATCTAGAATAGTCACAGAAATAAGAAAATCTATTGTACAATTTTTCAAGAACCTACCCTGAACGAATGAGTAGTGTTTGGCCTGGAGTCGTTATAAGGGAAAGGCTGGAGGTTCTTGTTAGGTCTCTGCCCCCTGTCGTCCATGATGGCGCTAGATATCCGATGCCTTGGGAAGTCGCGTCTCCCTGATGAGGTCTGGGATAAAGAGAAAACATAATTTGTAATAAGCGTGTTACAAATGCTGTCAATTATCATCAGTATTTTTATTTTCAGTAATCTTACTGATTAACATAACTTGCACCATTAAGATATTGTCTATTAATCAGAATCAAGGCTACTCCAAAAAATAAGAACAGAGCTACTTCTTGGCTGATATTTCATTTTCATTTTATTTCATTTATTCACGGTACTGACATCTGCCGCGGCCTGTTTTTAAAGTTAAAATCAACATATATATAATTTTCAAATATTTACATATAAGCTTTAGAATTACAGTAAAATCAATGAATACACTTAAAATACGTGAATTAAGTAAAAACAGTATTATTCTTAGATAGGCAGACCAAAAATGAGGCAAAAACTGGCAAAGATTCAAAACTTCATTGATTGAAGAAATGAGCTGCTAGTCTGCATAATTGCAGTATATTTTCTAACAAAATTGTTGAAAGGCTCACAGGAGTAAATGATCATGCCGCTTCAAACAATTACAATAATCATCATGACAAGCCGTCTGCACTATCCCGAGTCAAGAAATGATTGTGATACTTTTTGAATCAGCCAATTTACCTCATCAGAACAATCTTGGGATCATTCAAACCCAATTTAAGATACTTCACTCACTAAATATTAAGATTTATAACCCTATTGTTGGATTATTTGCTAACATTTTCATAGCCTAAGAATTTGCAAACACACTGCAGGGTTTTTTTTCAGTAAGATTTATGTTAGATATCAGTCTGTAAGTGAATTTCCCATCAATAGCTGAAACCGTAGAGTGCAAATATTTCAATGTCTTGCTCAAGTTTCATCTCACTCTTCTTGTTTTTCTATTTCTTGTTCATCACTTCAATTAATTTGCTCTGAGCGCCTTAAGCATCTAATAGGATAGAAAGAGCAGTATATAAGATCCATGTAATATTATTAAAATTATTTTTATTTGTGAATCCCAAGATTGATATTTCAAAGAATCTTCAGATTGGACAAACAATAATAATCATAATAATAATAATGAACGTTTTTTATATAGCGCTTATCACTCGCACAGGGAAAGTCCCTAAGCGCTTAGAAAGAAGGATAAATAGAGATATAGAAATATTAATATTTTCGCCCTATACATGTACATGGATGATGGAATACAAGTTAATAAGGTAACAAGAACAAGGAAAATGGTAGTTAATTTGGTAACATCAAACAGGTTTGTTGCAACAAATTCAAAAAGAATAATAACAGGTTTAAACTTAATCCAGAGACATTACAAAGCGCATTGTAAACAGCACATCATTGAACAAAAAGATAGGTTGTTAACTAGGGGTAATGTATCAGAATCTAATAAATATACTTACTGGTGGTCTTTGGTTCTCTCGATAGAGGATGTTCTCCTGTGCAGACTCTATGGGAGGTAGCATTGTGTTCCTACTCCATTGGGTAGGGGGCGAAACGGCGATGGGGTGGGGCGGAGAATTTAACCGATCGTTGGCAGTCATTCTGAAATGATAATTATGATCATAGATATAATAATGATATACTGTAGTAAATAATAAAATAATGATAATGAGGACGAGGAAGAGGATGAGAATGTTGATAAGGGTGATGAAGATGATGATGAGGATGATGCTGCTGCTGCTGCTGATGATGATGATGATGATGATTATGATGGTGATGATGATAGTGAGGAGGAAGACGGAGATAATTGGTGATGATGAAGCTGGTTATGATGGTGTTGGTGATGATGATAATGATAATGGTGGTGGTGGATGTGATGCTGACGATAATAAGGATGATAATAATGATGATGCTGATGATAATGCTGTTGATTATGATGATGATAATGAGGATGATGATGATGATGATGATGGTGATGGTGATGGTGGTGGTGATGACGAGAATGATGATAATGATGATGGAGAAGATGATGATAATGATGATGATGACGGAGAAGATGATGATGATGGAGAAGATGATGATGATGATGATGATGATGATGATGATGATAATGATGGTGGTGGTGGTAATGAGGATAATTAAGAATACTGCCTCCAGTTGGTATAATATCGAATGATTTGAAAAAGTTAGTCAAAATGTATATAGCATTATATCAAAGGATTTGAAAAAGTTAGTCAAATATTTAATCTACATGTATATGGCATTATATCAAAGGATTTGAAAAAGCTAGTCAACATTTTAATCTACTCTACATGGCATAGTATAAAAGAATTAAAAAATTGGTCAACTTTTTGATATATACTCACATTTTCTTTCCAGTGATGAGAGCATCCATTCCCTGGACGTTGGGGGTCTTGACCCTCTCTATCGGCCGGAGACGGCTCCGGCCACCCCTGGCTGATGAGAGCCGATGACCATGTACGTCAGACATTCTTGTACTGGTTGGTCGGTTTCCGATGCCTTTGATGGCGAGACTACTGCTGTTAGGTCTTGTTAAGTTTGCAGGGAGAACTGGTGATTCCTCACTGTACGAAAGAAAAATTGATGTGAAATTAGCTGAAGTTGTTATCATGCTGATGATCAGGAAGTTAGCGATTAGCACTTCTTTACACAGATGATTTTAATTCTTATTAATTTCGCTTGTGTGACAGTGTGCTGATGCCATTTAGATTTTTGCAATACAACACACATTTTAAGGTTAACTTTTTAATCAAACAATTGATGGGCATATTCTAATTTGCATGTAAAAGATGATAGTATAGAAATATCTTTACTGTAGCTTAAAAAGTATTTAGATATCATTAGTTTCTTTTTATTCATTTGGCCATCTACTCACTTTAAATGGTTACATAGAACAAATCAAATGATTGAACACAAAGAGCAAGAAACAAGTACTTACATCATAGCTGAGGGTATTCTATCCTTCTCTCCCTGTCGATTATGAAGAGCCTTTACAGAAATGGTCATTACACCGGTGAGTGAGTTGGACTTTGGTGCTTGCCAGTTGAAAGGTGCTGATGGACCCACACGGAACTGTGGGGTAAAAATAAACAAAATTCAACACTAAATTCACTTTGAGCGAAGTATACAAAGAAAACTAAGTATTTATGATGTTCTCATGGACTCATACATGATATGAAAAGTTTTGTGGATAAAATTTTCTCATCAAATCTTCATTGGTTAGTGAGTTGGACTTTGGTGCTTGCCAGCTGAAAGTAGCTGATGGACCGACACGTAATTTTAAGTAACATAAATGATTTGAAAAGTTGACTCCATTCTATCCAGTTGGAAATGAAATGCGAACTGCTACATTATGAGAATTTCAATTTTACAATGGACTTCATTAGTTGACTTAGAAATCTTTAGTATATTTTCAGCAGTGTACCAGAGCACCACTCTTGTTTCCACAATAGAATTGTAAATCCTGTTTTAAGCCATTTTTGAGCTTGGCATATTTTTTTTTAAATAGGTGTGGCTTCCAAACCCTGCAAACATTGTTTGGTGTCCAAAGTTGCCAACACTTTAAAGAAAAGTAATTTAACATCCCAACAATGTGTCTCTCTGTATTACTAACATATCTGGCAAAATGTCAAGGGAAGAGGGGGCTCTTGTATGTAAGGATCATGACAGGACGTCACATAGGGGCTTAGTATCGGATTAGAAATTGGTTAATCATAGTATCTGTCTACTTACGGATCCCATAGGGTCCAGCTTGCCAGGTGGATCCATAAGCCTCCCCTTTGTCCCTCCAAGCGGACTAGGGCTGAGGGGCACCATATACGTCGGGGCATTTAGGAGGATTTATGGGGGTCCCTGTGTTGCAATGATGGGGATCGGAGGGGGATAAGCAACAGCTTTAGTCTACTTATAGATCTGGGCTAGCTTATCAGGGGAGTGCCTGAGCCTTTTAGCCCTCACATCACAGAGACTAGTGCTTAAAAAGATGCTTTTTTTTTAATTGGGGGAGGGGAACTTTCAAGGCTCTGATCTGTGGATCATGGTGGGGATTATAAAGTTAATAAACATCATGTTTTTCGACTTACAGATCCCATAGGGGCCAGCTTGCCAGGTGGATCCATAAGCCTCCCGGTGGTTCCTCCAAGCGGACTTGGGCTGAGGGGAACCATATACGTAGGTGCCATGATGGGCGTCATGTTGGTATCTTGATGATTTGTCTCCTGAGCTGGTCTACTTACAAGGTTCTTCTCTTTATCTGTACAAAACAAAAATGAAGCGAAATTCCAATTGTTAATGGGTATTTCCACTGGGTTGGGTCAATATTTGTGACATCCCACAACCCTAAATCCATGTCTTTTTCAAACCGTGCAAATACAGTCCAATAATGCCATTTAATACACAAAACAGCTTCCCACCCAGAAGCATTTATCATAGACCATAACATATTGGAATTTGACACGTGACAATTTCTCGTACATCCAAATACAATGTGATGTTCATGTAACATAGGCAAATTTCTGTATACCTTTAGCTCCAAATCCAGAAAAGATTTTTAATTCAAATGTGTATTTCTGAGAAAAGTTGACTGTTAACTGAACAAAGCGTCTTGTTGGATCATGTTGCTTCCATGGGCTTCGATTTGATTGGGGCATAAGCATAATACGGAAGTACAAAATGTTTGACAACTCACCTTCTTGGTGCCTTATAATAAGTGACCTCATCCACGAGACTATTTCAGCCCATAACACGTCAAAGGTTTGACTAAGCACCGTATTCTGCACACATGCATTTGGCGTGAGCGGGGGAAAGCCTTCTCGTCTCGTCTCCGTGTGGTACAATTTTCTCTCATGATTCTCGTCATCTCTGAAATTTGAAAAGAAATTCAAAAACATTTCAAAGATTGATTAAATTCATTGAATATGAATATCATTCCAAAAAGATAATCTAAGATATTTGTTACTGACAGCTTATCACTGCAGAAATAAATGCCTGAAAGGTGTAATTTTAAGCATATCTTATTACATCAAAATTTTTTCACGAAGATGTGCGAAAATAATAATTTTGCAAATTTTCAACAAAATAAGTATTGCTACAGTCCTCATCCATGTTCCATAACCATTCGGCATAGATCTCTGTATTTTGGTGTCCTTTTTTCTAGTTTTCTTTTTTTCCATTTATGATTTTATGTAAAATTATGCTCTGTAAACAAAAGTTTCTTTGTCCTAAAATTATCAAAATCTTAGACCTGGCCTGGAGTCCAAAAACTAGAAGAACTACACTTACGCTTGTCTTGCATTATCATAAGCGAAGAACTCCTCCACCATTCCGTCCGACTCAAAGATCTCTTCTTCGAGAGCGGTCACATGATCGACGATGGTCACCTCCGGGTAGGAGGGTGTGTCCATACTTGGTATGGGATGTATATGATGACCTGATAATGTCAGGCTAAAAAAGAGAGGAAAAAAAGAAATTCTTTATTGCATAGCTCTAGTAATATCCAATTGAGATAAATGAAGGTATTTGAGATTGATATTTTCAAAGATTAATCTTGGTCACAAAACAGCTGCATGATCGCAAACAAATTTCAAGTTTCAAATCAAATATGCCTGACAGGAATATCAATACCATAGCATAAACTGTTGAAATTATTATTTTTTAGATTCTATTTCTTCTAAATTATTATCATTAACGGCACATGATAAGAATCAAAATAGGTATTTCAATATTCATTGAGGAACATTATGAGACAAATACGCATACATGTCAATGAATGAGAGGAGAGAGATTGACTTATTTGTGTCAATATACAAATGGAATTCAAGGCGACATAACAGGTAGTAGCGAACATTCACACATAAATCAGAAAACATTATCCAAAAGGCCTTGTTTTAGTGCATGTCACCTTGTATACAGCGCCTGTATCAATTACACTGTATGGCGTATTTATAGGTAATGTATAAAATATGTGTGGGTTGTCATGTTTTTCTCCTATCAATATCAATTCATTCAATTACTTCCAATGATGTAACCTTGATGTTGGGCTTTAAATCTGCATTAATACGCCCTTTTCAATCATCAAATGAAATTCAATGGAAGCCTCAAAGCGTTGCTGATCTCTTTTGGTTTGTAAGAGCATGATGCTGCGGTCACAATTATGAAATATGTACACAACAATTTTCATACCGTTCACGATATGGTAAAACCGATTACGAAAATTGTTCTAAATATGGCAGGCACAAATACAATTGTATAATTGTATTTGTGCAAATACAAATGTACGAACAATTTTCATACTGTTCAAGAAATGGTCAAATGATGTATGAAAATCGTTTGTAATGCATACGTGTATAGAAATGTATAGGCACAGATTAAAATTATGAATGATGTTCAAACAATTTTCGTATCGGTCATGAAATAGTACAATGGTGTATGAAAGTTGTTTGTATTTAATGCATACAAGATGACCACAGCATAAGAATGGCTAGGAAAGGTGATTCAGAAAAATGCTTAATTCATTGACGGACATTGCAAGTAGAATTCAATTAAATTCAATTTCAAGGTCTTGGAGATTGGAATGGCTTTTCTGTTGGGTTCTATCATTCTCTTGCTGCCACCTTCTGAAATCTGTGGATATTATCGGATTTCAATTGAACGTTATAAAAAGAGAGTCAAGGGGGATTATTTGTAGAAAAGACGATAAGATGAAATAAATGACCAAATTCCCTCCTAATGGGAAAGCATTCAGGAATTTGCAATTTGGTAATGTGCTACTAGCCAGGAGAAAAGAGTCACCTTTATAATATCCTCTTACAACTTTTAGCAACTTTTTCAATATCCGTTTCTGTATAAAGTGATACAGGCAAAGTGCATTTAGAATACAATATCTAAAATAATAATTGAAATGGGATAGTCAGAAAATGGTGAGAATCAATGCCAAAGTTTTGTGCTACCAATAATAATTTAAAAAAATAATAACATTAAATAATAATAATAATTAGATAATTTATTAGAAACATTGTATTGTTTCAAGAAATCTTGTCAGCGAGAGTTGAATAAAAAACCGAATCCTATAAAGGTGCGCCCCTGTAATATCTACAACACTAAGCAAATTCTTACCCATCTCTATTTTGAGTTGATCTGCCAGGTACTTCGTGGTCTGCGACGTCGAGTAAGACACCCGTGGTCGCCGATGACGGCTCTTCCTGAGGAAACACCTGAAAACCTTCATCACATGGTGCTAAGAGTTGACTTCCAAGGATTCTAAAATCAAGAAATTGTAGACAATTCTGTTTAGTTCACTTTAAAGGGGGATATTATGCAGACATTGATGTACTGTCAATAAATGAAGAAAAAAGGATGAACAAACTGAAAATTTGAGCAAAATCGGATAATATGTTCAAAAGTTATAAATTTTTTAACAATCTTTATGCCATACATGGAGAATTCCTCATGCATATTTTAACACAGAATTTCACATTTTGTTCATTTTAAAGAAAAGCAAAAAAGGAATTAATGAATGACTAATGAGTTGCACAATTGGGTTTGTTTTTTCAAACCTAGATACCAGAGTGAGAAAATTGGTGATGTTGCCAATTTGAGAATCTACCCTGTACTGATCTTTAAATGAATATGAACAATTTTTCTGTACCTCATTAACACATACTGTAAGTTTGTTATTGTTAAATTGGCATGAAAATCAGACCATTACTATTTCACGTTCAAATTGGCATTTTAGAATGTTTCATGTAATTAATGTTGACCAATGAATGGAAATGGTGGTTTTTTTTTTAACCTGAGTAACGTTTCACCAAATCATTCTCAAAGTTACTCACAACTATAGGACTGACTGAAATACACGTAAGATTCACAATCATTAGCATGAGAACTGATACCAGTCCTGTGTAAAGTTGTTCTACAGCCTTTTGGAACTTGGTGAAACACTGCCCAGGATATCAAAGGGAGAAAATTGGAGATGTTGCAAATTTGAGAATCTACCATTGAATGATCCTAGATGAAAAATGTATTTACCGTAAATGTGGGAAGCGTGTCTTCCACCCTTTACACTCATTGTGAAGTTGAGAGGTAGATAAGAAGTTTTTCTGACTCGCGTAGAGCATAAAACCAATTTGCGATTGTTAAATTGGCAATGTCATGGAAATCAAATCATTATTATTTCAGGTTCATATCGGCATTTCAGAATGCTTCATATAATCAATGTTGACTAATGATTTAAATGTGGTTTTTTTTTTCAAACCAAGTTAACAGTGGGGGGGGGGGGTTAGAAATGTTGCCAATTTGAGAATCCACCATGGAAGGATTTTGAATGAAAAAAAGACTAACCGTAAATGTGGGAAGCGTGTCTTCCACACTTTACACTCATTGTGAAGTTGAGAGGTAGATGAGGAGTTTTTCTGGCCCTCGTAGAGCATACTGTCAATCTCATCGAACATATGCTGGACACGTTTGGCGGAGAGCTTGTCAAATTCCTGTTTAAAAAGAAGACAAAAACAAATGATCATTATAAACCGAACATGAATTTAAAAAAAAAAAATAAATAATAATGATAAGGTTCATATTTTGGACACATTTGGCCAGAGAGAGGTCAAATTCCTGTTGAAAGAAAAATTTATTATGCACTATAAATTAATAAAAATAACCATATAGCACACTGTCAATCTCGTCGAACAGATGCTGGACACCTTTGTTCAGAAAGCTTGTCAAATTCCTTTATATAAAAAATAAACTATTATAAAGAGAAAATGAAATAATGAAAATAACCAATTTCATATTTCCTCCCTTCTTACTACATACAGAGCTGTCAAGTAGTTTCACTTAAGTCATACAAACTTAATGCCTAGCTGACAGAAGTAAATGCATGTATGTATATCTATATTGTTATATTCCATATTTTAAGGTCCAAGTCTATTGCACTTTAAAATTGTTCAAAAATAGCCATAGCCCAAATTATCATTTTACTACAGCGTAGACAGTATGCAACACATTGAATAAAATATTGTAAAGAATTGACCGATTTATATAAATTCTTCTGGCTTCATAATTTACCCTGAGCATTATTACAGCTTAATTACTAAAGTAATTACTTAAGTACAATTATAGCCTGAAATAATTCAGCATTTTGAACTGCTCAACACATCAGTCAGTCTTCTTGACAAAAAAGGGTCATGGCAACAAAACAAATAAAATGCAATTACTTTAATTACAGAAGCGGTATTTACAGTGCATTACGATATCAGACAAGTGCTTTCCATTATCAAATCCGTTTTTCAGACAGATAACAATTTCCAATTTCATTTTACCAAATGCAGGAAGCATTATAAGCCCTTCTACATGTACTTACAGAGATTAAAAGGGGAAAACTATGGAGACGCATAACTTTGTAAATATAAATTCAAATACAGAATAATGTAATCTAAAAGAGGTAGCAAAACAATTCATTACTGTCTTCATGGCAATTTGTATAAATATGTACATGCAAATATACAGATGGACTGCAGTACATCTTTAAACAGGCATACTTAATGGGAGTCAGTTAGGGTTGCGAGCTGTAAGTACATAATGTAAATATGTTAAGCCTTGATAATGCGATTACTCCAAAAGCATTTGGAGTAATTGAATTACATTTAAATTTGTACAAATTTGAATTATCATCGAACATTTTATTTCCCTCACTCAAATTTTATAAAGTGCTTTTTCTTTGACAGTGATGCACAAGGGTATACTATCAGGGAATAATTTTCCTGGTATCGCAGCTCAATTTGCTATGCATTTTAGCATGATTGCTACAAACATTATGTTTCGCTTAGCAACTATTTCACATAGAACTGTACAGTAAAGTGTCGCAAATGTTTCCTCAATGTCTGAAACTGCTATTCAACTGTGAAAACTAAAATTATTCCCTGACCATACTCTTTCTGAGCTAGAGTGTCTTTTTTCTCCCTAAATGTATGTCTATGAAATAAGAAAACTGTGCATCCTCAGCCCCAGTCACATAGAGGCCTGAAGCGACACGACTGAACAACAACTCTTTCTTGAGTTCACAGTAAACTGCTTCCGAACACAGAGCCATGTTGAATAGTGTTCACACGGGGCTCGTATGTGACTGGGGCATAAGCAGTGAGATTGATGTATAATGATGTTTTGTTCCAAATAAAGATTACAGACAAGCACGGATTTTGGTACCCCGTAATGACAGGTATACATGGAGCCAAATATTCCAAATTTAGACTGGCAGGCAGGGCGAGTTAGTGCTGTATGAACCTGGACATCAAACTACTTAAAAAATTGTTTGGTTGTGTACAGTATTAAAAGAAAAAAAAAATGCTTAGGAATAATAATATGCAATTCTTATATAGTGCTAATCACCTTTGATAAAGGTCTCAAAGCGCTCTACAATTAATACAGCATTATTACCCTGGCTTTATCAATAGCAGCTTGTGAGGCGCTTATGCATTTCAAGGAATATATTCATACCAGGTAACCATTCACCTTACCTGGGTTGAGGGTAGCACAAAGTGGACGTATTTCTTGCAGAAGGAAATTAGCGCTATGGGTGGGATTCTAACCTACGACCCTCTGGTTGAAGGGCGCGAGTCAGAACCACTACACCAAGGATTGAAAAAGTAAGGAATATGATTTCTGATTGGCAGGTCTGTAAATGAATACTCATATCATCTTCTCATGAGAAGGGACTATACTTCAAACAAGCAACTAAGCTGAGGAATTGTTTTAATCACTGTAAGGGTTGCTAAATAATTACTTAATTTCTCTATAAAAAGGGTTACTTCAAAACAGGCAAGCAAGCTTCGGGATTACTTTCATCGCTGTAAAAGGGTTGCTAAATGAATACTCACATCGTCTCCCCAAGAGAAGAGGCTACTTCGCTCCGTCGAGTTGCCCGTGGTCCAGCCATTATTGATCGACATCACCAGTACGTTCTGCCGCTCTTCCTCCGTTGACGCGGACTCGCCGCCGATCGACGACGTGAGGTAGGAGTCGAGGGCGCGGCTGACCGTCTGGATGAAGGGGAACGGAAGGGCCTCCTCCGGTCGCTCGGGGAGCGGGATGGTGGTGTGGCTGTCATTCCGTGATGAAATGCCCCGCCTGTATGATGGGAGAGACAAGAGGGGAAAAATTGCTGGGATAATTCATTTTGACTCAAAAGTAAAAGTGATCATCTGTTTAACAAATCAACTATTAGCATTCAATCTGGAGATTGTGTTCAAAAGTCCTCTTACTCACTTTAGGTGTAGCATTAACACCTTGGGGCTGTAACATAAAAGATGCAATCAAACTTACAATAAATATTAACCGTAAGTCAAAACGTATACCATAGAGATAAAATTTATTTTAAATTTTTCATTTATTCAGGCCCCTTAACATGCATCTCTAACATACCTCTCCAATGCATGCTAATGAGCAAATTGAAATAACTCTGAACACGCTCCCCATTTTCTTTGTAGAATCATCATCTTGAGGCCATAAGGATCACATAGTTACCAAATTTATCCTCACAGCCCGATGAAAATACAATAACACATTGAAAATGACGGGATGTATAGTTGCTAAAGGCTTAAAAGACGTTCTGAGAAAATGGAAAGGGAATATTTCTACGGAGCAGAAGCATTTTCAAGTCCCTTTTCAGGCACCTTTTTAAACCATAAACTGCTGCGGGCCACTTTTGTGGCCCGAGAACTTGAAACTGCCATACCAACAATCTGTGTGCATGACAAAAGAATACAGAACTATTGTGCATGAACCACTTTCTCAAACATCCATTTGATATTAGTTGTTAATGGTCATTCATGACTCTTGGATGAAAAGAATTCTTCCAAACTTCAGTAGCACTACACAATGGACTGATATGTTAGGGCCTGTGTCAAATTCTTTCCTAGCTCATTATTGATACACACAGAGCTTTAGTACAGGGCTTTGATTTTCACTTTGATTGGATTCCTAATTACATTTGAAAGCATTGTTTTTTGGAAAGATCATTTATTAAAAAGATATTATACCTTTTGCCATGATTTTGTGCATTATTTTAGAGTAAGCTGTGTAAATTCCAGCATCATACCACTAAAATGTATTTAAATAAAGATCAAAGTAACCTATGCTTTGTGTGGAATTTATTGCATCAAGAAAAGTGTTCAGCAGTTTATGGGTTAACTAATCATTGAACAGCAGAATGTGATGTAAAATTCCACATTCTTCTGTACACCTGTCATAATCATTTGCTAACCTGTTATCACTATTAAATGCAATATGATAAGATGACAATAACTAGACCATATATGTTGTTCTTAGCTTTTAGAATAATAACAGGTAGCAAAAGATTCTGACTTGCACTGCATCTCCACAAATCAGGTATAACATTTTAATACAGACATAAAGAGAAAAAAAGGAACCGAAAGTCATGGAAAAAAAATAGTCTGAGAGAAAGAGAATGATCGATCGGTTCTGCGGTTAAAATTAATGTGATAAAACAACTATTTTTAGATGGTTATAGCCAAGCATGAAATAATGTCAAAAGAATATCTAATAACCCAATTTTTCATTTGTTATGGCCAACAGACTGTATAATTGTGGTTACTTTTAGATTACGCAAACATATTGCAAATTCATAATGCAAAATGTAGTTCGAAGTATGAAATATGAAATCAGGTAAACTAACCAACAACAAACGATATGGATTGAGAGAAACTGAGAGAAAGAGAAAAATATTGAACGGATATAATAGAAAAATTAATGATTTGTAACAAGTGAGGAAAAGAGATGAATGTAAAATGTATCTAGCAATACATAATGAGAATGTTTGCCTGTTGGAGATAACTAGCATAATATGTTAAATGACTGGAGACTGATCATAGTTGAAAGGAAAACATTGAAAGGACATTTGAAAAGAAAAATGAAGGTAATGATTAAAGAGAAGAAGATGAGGTAGAAGAAGAAAAAGAAGAAGACGACGATGATGATGCAGAGCTACCAACATTTAACAGCAACAATCAGGGAGATTGTGAAAGAAATCCAGTAGATGTCTATAAAATGCACACAACCTAATGGCATCAATGTTTCCATAATCCAGGAGATTGCTCAAAAACANATGATGATGATGATGATGATGATGATGATGATGATGATGATGAAGAAGAAGAAGAAGAAGATGATGATGATGATGATGATGATGTTGATGATGATGTTGACGATGATGTTGACGATGAAGAAGATGATGAAGAAGATGGAGAAGAAGAAGAAAAAAAGAACAAGAAGAAGAAGATGATGAAGAAGATGGAGAAGAAGAAGAAAATAGAAGAACAAGAAGAAGAAGAAGAAGAAGAAGAAGAAGAAGAAGAAGAAGAAGAAAAAAAAAAAAAGGTATGAAGGACAAGGAGAAGAAAGAGGGTTAAGCAAGGGAAAAGAGATGCCTGGAGAGGAGGGAAAAGAGAAAGACAAAAAAAAAAGAGGGCGGATGAAATTTATATGACAGGAAAAGATGGATAGAAATATATTAGATCAAACCCGACGTTGGAATACTGTACAGAGGTAAAGGTTACATGAAATCCTCTGGAAGATCGAGATTAGAAAAAAGAGAGACAAAGAAAGAGAAAGCGATGTTGAAAGGGAATGAGATGCTGAAAAAGAAAGAGATGCTGAAAAAGAAAGAGAGGCTGAAAGAGAAAAAGATGCTGAAAGAGAAAAAGATGCTGAAAGAGAAAAAGATGCTGAAAGAGAAAAAGACAGACCAAAGGAGAGGGGAGGAAAGCAAGATGAAATATAACAAAGAGAAATGAATGCTTCATGCATACAATAGTCATGTACTTGAATAACCCATTGGTTGCTAAGCGGCTGTATAACCGAGCTATGCTACTAAAAAAAGAATGATGGCACAACTCAATTTCACCCATTCTTTAAACAATCTGTTTATTTGCCAACCCACTCTCGTCCGCAACAAAGCAAATTTCAGCAGGATCATAAAAAGATAGAGCACTAAATCTACTGGAAATGTACAAATGATGTTGATGATTGGTTTCCATGGCGATTCATAATATTACGAACGGGTAGAGCTCTGCTTAATTACAGCCCGACACGATCCATGTTCGTGTTCTCCCAAATGCTCTAAACTCTTGCCTAACTATGACTGGATGGAAAAGAATATTAGAGGATGATTTCAATTTAAAGGCATTAATTCCATGACAAATTCAATTTTAACCATAATTTTAATGAAAGTATGATCGCTAGCACTGATGAAAAATGGGATATCAAAGGGAAATTCCCTAATGATACAGTTTTAGTTTACGAATCAGAAATGCTGCTAAATGAATTGCCTATAAATCATACTCCTAATCTCTAGTTTGACATTGCGATAATTAATTGCAATATATCCTCACCCAGTAATATTGTTTTCATGAAGAGAAAGTTTTAGGGGATTTTTCGTACTGTCACTTCACGAAAACAGCAACACGATTATCAGGCAGTGGCGGCATGCTGGATGGGGGAGGGGTATAGATGTGATGGGCCATTTTAGATGGAGCAATCCACCTAACAAGATATGATCCTTACAGAATTTCATTTGGCTTTGATTCAACCCAGTACCAGAGTTTACATTTCTCACAGTTTCCCATAATTTTAGTGTGATTCTAATTAATTGTGTGAAAATAAAAACAATAAAGGTTCAGGACGCGTCATTTTCAGGGGGTTGGTCGGTCTTGGGCATCCAAACAATTGCTTCAGAAGCCCCAGATAAGGTTCATTGTACATCACACTTAGGCACTTCTTCCATTAAAAACTTTCTGTATCATTACCCAACCCTCTCCCCCCATCTTCTTAACATAATTGATATTTTGTTTTCAAGCTTTCTTCTGCTTGCCTCCTCAAATTCTTATTTCTATTAACCTTTTGACTACTGGAACCAGGTGGTTCATGCCCAAAGTTTATGAGAATTACAGAATTCAGTAATCGATGGGTTGACCTCATAAATATTCCTGAAAGGGTTCATCATATATTGTACTTAGGAACTTCTTCTAATGATATATATTTTCTGTATCTTGACCCAACAATCATTAATCCACAGGATTTCCCTCTCTGCCCCATCTTCTTCTTGGAGTACGCACTGAGCTTGAAACGGGTTCCTCCTTCGGCGTATAGGTCCACCCAGAGCATGGTGGCCTCTGCCTTGGACCGCGTCGGTCCTCTCGGAACCCAAACAAAGACGATTGACCATGTACAGTTTGGTAACCAATGGGTTATGTAAAGAGGTGGAATGAAAGCTTCATTGGAAGAAGTTCCTAAGAGCAGAGAATAAGCTCTAATGGACATTTTTGTACGATATGCCAACATTCTGGAACATTGAATGAGAGGAATTCCGCAATAGTGTTTATCTGTCAAGTGACTTACATGAACTTAAAAGCCATTGTTATTTAGACCTGGGCTATTCAAAAGTTAAACCGATGGTCCAAATGACAATGATTAGACTTGGGTTTATTTGAACCTCGCTACCGGAATACGGGCGAATTGTTTTGGCTAAGCTTGCCTACTGACATTCTTATTTCTAAAGTATTGACCTAATAAATATTCCTGAAAGGGTTAATTAAATTGTACTTGGGAACTTCTTCTAATGATATACATGTATATTATCTGTATCTTTACCCAACAATCATTAATCCACAGGACTTTCCACTCTGTCCCATCTTCTTCTTGGAGTACGCGCTGAGCTTGAAACGGGTTCCTCCTTCAGCGTACAGGTCCACCCAGAGCATAGTGGCCTCGGCCTTGGACCGGGTCGGCCCTCTGGGAACCCAAACCATCTGCTTGGAACCACTCATCTATCCCTCCATGGTGGTGAATCACTCCCGAGTTGCTTCATTGTCTTGATAAAGGCCATTTTGTCCGATTATCAGAGTTGTGGTGCATTGTGGCAAGAATTAAGTTGCACTTTTAATGCATTCTGTCGTTCGAGTACACCAGGATAAAGTAAAACTGATGAGTCAAGGATCAAAACATGTCTGCTTCGAACGCTCATTTATGCATCCATGGTGGCATATCATCTTTGAGTTGCTTTGAACATTGTTTTACAAGAGATGTGTTGCGATTGTCCAAGGTGTAAGGCAAGAAACAAATTGCACTTTGTGAGTTTGCTGCATTTTGCATGTTCCGTTACACGTGTTCATAATCATATAGATCAGGATATACCCTGAAGAGTCTCGGAATAAAAAACTGTCTACTCAGCGCCATTCATAATGGTGTATTCACGAACACATCCATGATAGCACATTATCTCTGTGTTTCTTCATTATTTTGGAAGCGACCTATTGCAACTGCAAAGTGTAGTACTAGGCAAGAAACAAACTATGAGTTGAACACATTTCGATATGCGACTTAAAGTCTCATTGACACATCATTGCTTCAATGTTTTAAAAATGACATTTGCGATTTTCCAAAGTGAAGGCAAGAATAAGATTGCACTTTGCGGATTAGATGCACTTCATATCGTCACATTTTATGCATTTCCTGTCAGAATACATCACAGAGTTTCACAAAAAGCACATCACAAGTCCATGACTGGATCACGTTGATCTTCTTCATCACTGATACAAAAAAAAAAGCCTCTTGCTTGGCAGCGGATATTAGTTGTACTCAAGTGTATTACACCTAAGGGAAATAAAAGGGATCTCGTTCAACTCTCTCTAGCACGATACACCAAACTCATGCCGCTAACAATGGGTGATTCCTTGTATAAAGCTTGGCATTTCGAAATAAACTTGAGGTGTGATCGGAACGGGCCGATTCCAATTACTGGGACTCCAACGTAAATACGCCTCTTTCTCTCCAATCGAACGAAAAGCGATCGAACCATCGACAAAGGCTGCCTCCCCCAGCCGACAAATTTGACAGAGTAATTAAAAGCGATATGGGAAAACAACATCTGCAAAAATAACAGACAGAAATATCATGTATTGATTGAATCGGAGGAAAGGCAGCGTCTGCTGGTATAGAACGGGCTGGTATTGACGCAGATGAAGTTATCTTTGACTCGTTACCCTTGACAATCAACTTCACAAACCAATCTTCGTTCCTCGGCTGCATGGCTTCGATGAAAAACTAACGACCTTGCTCATTAGCCAATCCAGAGGAAGCGTGAAATTTTAGAGGAAAAATCCTTTGTCCTTTGACGAGGAGCCATTCACAATCGAGAATACTAGTTAAACAATGATGTACTTGAAACTAGGCTAATGGCCCTCCAAGCAAATCAACATCTACATAAGGCAATTTGGAGGATAAGCATCTTTGTTCCAGATAGATTCTTATGAAAACTAAAATTTGATTGTTTGTCGTCCTGTCTTACTATTCAGTAAAATTTCACATTTTGGCAATTATTTGCTATTAAAATTTGGTTGATGAACATAAAAATTCTACATATTAAGAAGAATTCATTGACATGTATTGTTATTAATGTCTAGGGATTCGCTATAAAGAAATAAGCGATCGGTAAACAAATGTCAGCAAAATTTATTGTTTAGAAATCTTTAGTGAGAGCTATAAAATGCATTTGTTTTCTTTACTATACTTTGTATTTCAGTAGCCATACTGTAATAACGTATAGCAGTGATCCACTGAAGTATAACAAGTAAATTGACGTCTTTGAATTAACCAAATCTTAACTTGTGCAGTTGGGCTTTAATTTCAGATACTTTATCATATTCTTTATTCCAATAGAATAATGTAGAAATGTATTGCAGTAGGATGCTGAAGTATAGCAATTAAATTAATATCTTTGAATCAACTAAGTCTTAACATGTGCAGTTGGGCTTTAATTCCAAAGAAGGTATTCTAATTACAAAAACGTTTCTTCTGCAAAAGAATCAATCTGAAAAGAAATGTAGACTGGTATTTGTTCTCTGATTTCCTTTCAATTGTTAAATTGATATTCCTCATGCTTCATCAATGCATCTTTTGTTGTATTTCCTTTGGATTTTTTAATGTGAAATTGAGATTTATCATGCACCATTGAAGTGTCCTTTGGCTTTGTTGCATTTTCTTTTACTTCTTTTTTTCTTCAACTTTGGAAGTTTTTTTATGTGAAATTGAGATTTATCATGCAATAACAAAGAACAGGGCAAAATTTTACTTTTCATATATATTTTCACCACATTACTGTAAAGTTCTATGCAAAAAAGGTGCTAAACAAAACATCTTTTGTACAGCAATCCTGCTAAAGTGCATAGAAAATTGTGATGCGATACCAGGAAAATTATTCCCTGAAGAGTCCTTCACCTTTGTTGCATTCTTTTACATTTTTTTCAAGTGAAATTGAGATTTCTCATGCATCAATGACTGAAGCACGATCCATTGTAAGTTGTTAATTTTTTTCAGAAGCTTTTTAGAAAAGATTAAATGTCTCAAATCCCTTCATTCACCAACCTGTGTACAATGCAGAGAAATGAAGATTTACCTCAAATTCAGGGGTTTTATAGAAAAGTGTCTGATTTCTTTCTCCTTTACCATCAAAATAGGTTTGAATAATCAGTCATTTGCTGAATGGTATTAGCTGAGACATCATTGTAAAGTGGAGGTTTTCGATTGAATATTTTTTTACCCAGGGCAGTCAGCTCACTCTGTATTATCTTTGACTTTCTATTGCTAGATACATTTTGGGAACAATATATTTTTTTCACAAATGAATATATGAGAATTTTGAGGCCATCACATATTAGGTAGAAGATATCTTTGGGGGCGATGTATGCTATATAATTGTATCACTATCATTTTGTAAAGTCCTAATTATGAGCACCTTTTTTGTATTCTTAATGAGATTATAAAGGAAAATATGATGAACCTTTTCATTCTTAAATTTAAAGTAAAGTAAATAGTTTAGATATCCATCTTCTGTCATACTTTGTAAAATTATAGTTGGCCATAAAACATATTTGACTTTTAAGATGAGTTATTAACTAGATTAACTGAATCAAATTTGGTATTCTAATCCGGCCAGGGTCTTTAACGAATCAATTAACTTGATTATAAAGAATGACAAAATCCTTACAGAAGGGTTTAGGGAAATGGAGTAATCAGATGCAGGGAATTATTGACCAAACATTAGACAATGGACGATGCCAATTTGGCTTAAATTTGTTAATTGAGCTGGGCGAAAAGCACTCAGGCCGTAGAGTAAATTAAGGTGGCGGCTGTTTAGTGTATATGACACTGTAGACTCAATGTTTGCTCTGGAAAAAGCTCTTTAGATTACGATTTATAAAACAAATGGTGCATACAAGTGAAACAGCCATTATTTTTCCAATTTGCGAGAGAGCAGCTTTGAAAATTTCAGAAAGGTATACATGTAGTTTGGATAGTGAATTGCTTTCCTTATTTTTTTCTTGAAATTTTCAGTCATCTAAATATAATCACATTAGTTTTTAGATAGATTTATCCATCTATTTATTTAAATGTTTTATTTCAGTAGGGTAACTTGTTCTTGGAGGCCCTACAACAAAAATAAACAATTACAATCTTGTATTTTTAATTTGAACAGAACACAGATGTATGTTACAACTGACGAAAAATCTAAAGATGTGCTGTGGTTTTCCTTCAACTTTTTAGTCATTTCAATATGAAATACAAAATTAAAACAAAAAATGAATTTCATACAAACTCAACCTATTCAAAAGATATTCATTTCATTATAAAACTACAGCACAATTTGTTTCCTTTTCTTTTTTTGCAGTATACTACATACATGTATCAGACAGAGATCTAGTGTGAACCCAGATATTACAGTATGTTCAACATGTCTGACGGACCAGCAAATACGCGGCTCTCTCCAAGGCTACTCAAGCGAAACCGAAGCTTTATTTTTTTTGTAAGATCGATATTCAGTCTCAAGCAGCTTGAGAACATTTTTCTTTTTTAATTTCAAAGGACAGATGAACATACCAAGGCTTAAAAGTCATTCTAAAGACTATCTCATCAATCTGCATTACTTTGGTTTCCTTTGATGTGTATAAAGCTAATCTTTTTGACAGCAGAATGCAACAATAAGTTTTATAAGGTTATCAATAAAATCTAACCGAAGGAATCATGATCTACTTGCGGTCGATTGACCGGAAAATGCTCTTCATTTTGACAATAAAAAATAGAGTACATATAGAGTACATATAGAGATTGGTGTGCAAGCAGATGATATGCTTACATGTATAATTTTATGTCCTACAAAGGTTACATATAAGTTCGATTATGCCTTTCAATGGGTTACTTTACTAAGATCCTCCAAGTCTACATGTAAAAGCTATGGCATGTTCATGCAGTAAACATTTATTTAAAAAAAAATAAGACAGACATCTTTATGTAGGCCAATAAGTGCAAAGTTCCTATATTAATTCAATGACCTGTATGCAGAGAGACCATCCTTTTTGCAAGACATCGGCCCTTAACCCTTTGAACCCTAATGGCCGGTTTTCAGGCCATGCCGAGAAAGTAAAATTTACTATTCATTTTATTTGTCAGCACATTCCCTTTTAATCATTATTTTATTCTGTGCTGAATACACTTTTATAGTAGACAAATACAGAATTTATGTGATTAAAGATAAAAAAAACCTTAACAAAGAATTGAATTGTTCAAATTTTTGACATAAGTCAAGAATGCACAAAACGTAAAAATAACTTGGGGTATAGCTCACGAAATATGAAAATAAGTCAGGGTTCAAAGGGTTAAGAACATACTGGACACATCCAAATATATAATTTCTTAAAAACTCTAAAATATTGTTTTAAAACTATTGCTCACTTGAGAGAGCTTTGGATTGTATTACACATTACAAGATTATGAATTATGACAATTCTAGGAAAAAACTAAGATAATTTGTGAAATCACAGGCATTATCATAATTGGAAAGACCTGTAGACCTGGATAGATTGTATATTCAAGATCTCCACTCTCTGTTAATAAACCCTATTCAAAACCAAATTGAGGTGCAAAAAAGGCTATCAATCAAATGTGAACAAGTAAATAAGAAGGTGCACTCTACCCTTCTTCAGGTTTAATAGGCCTGCCTGTAAATTATTGATTAGTTTAGATATTTTGAACCAACAGCATCCTAGCTATCATAATCATCATCGTGAGCAGCAGCTTTCAGGCGATATACCAGGTAAATCTCAAGCAATCAACCATAATAAATACAAGCATGCTCCTCCCGGCATGACAAAGCACTCTGAATTCAAAAGATACAAGACAAATTGCCATGGAAGAAACTGAACTGCAAACTCTCATTTACGGTGCTATGTCAGGACACTCGTAATCCTCTACAAGCTAACACAAACAGGTTCATCCCTGCATTTACTACAATCGCTCAAAAACTAGAAATTCAGAAGGCTATTGTCAAATCTCCAAATCTCTATATTGCCATGACTGCATGCAGCACGTCATCTTAGCACATCAGACAAAATCTGATGCTATGTCAGGATATATCCTATGCAAACAAACCACAAGCATGTTCCTCCAAACTATACAACCAATACATCACTCCTCTGTTTTCCCTTTCGGCCTGCATAGCCATAAAAAACATGTACAAATGAATTCACGAGCTCCGAAATACCAATCCATAATCTACCCATCTCGAACAGGCATCACCCTTCCTGAGAAGCAGGGCATCATCTGAGCCCTACTCACTACCAGTACACAATATTGAATGAGAGGGGATGACACAAAACCAAAAGAGGAAACTCCTCGTTGAGCTGAGTATACATGTACACACAGCTACACACTGCCAGGGTTTGCTTGCATGCTTACATACCAGAGTGTTTGGTGGACAGTTTATTTGCCAATTTCATGCCTAGTCTACACTTTCACACTGTCTTAAACACCACAGGATACTGTGCATGTTTTTATTTGAGGCTTTTCTTGCTTTTTTTAATAAAAATGGATGTTGCATTTCCAGTTCTTTTCCATTACAACCTGCAAACTATAAACTACCACATGTATGTCAATATTCATACACAGACATTTTCTCATAACACAGGCTTTGTACAAATTCAAAATTCCAATAGATTTGATATTCTATTCTAATTCTATGTCTGCTCTATCAATTATTTGGGTAAATTCATATCAATTTCTGCATACTATACTAATGTTATTAAACATTATCTGTCAGAAATTGCTAGAAGAGTAATTTGGTTTGCTAGTATTTTACAGTTTTTTTCTCAATTGTGAGTGCATTGAATTAAATTCCATTTTATGCAAACCAAAGTAACTTTTTATTTTTTTAAACATTAGATTATTTATTTTTTCATTTCATTTGGTGAAAACATTTGAATCATAATGAAATACAATAATATAAATAACAAAGAGCCATTCTCATGACAACCAACATTGATAATCGAAAGTGCATGTATTCCTAATAAAATAATACACAACTCTACGACCGACATGTCTACAAAATACAATAATTAATCCCGTTGTACAATTTGCAGCTTATAATAGGGGGATGCTGAAAAAAAAGATGGGAATAGTGAACTAACGAACTTAATATGAACCCGGTATAGCCTTGATTACAAGTACAAACAGTCAATGGTATTTGCAGATCTAGAATAGTCATGGAGAATACAAGGTTGTGCCATTGATTAGAAAGGAAAAGGGATATAAAGACACAATCTAATCATTTGAAATGTCCGAAGGATCATAGCTGGTTTATTATTTAATTGTATATTGATTTACTTTTGGATTGATACAAGTTAAGTATGCCAGATGATGAACTCTGAAATCTATAAAAGAAAAAAGAATTTATGATAATTTGAATTTGATAAAACGATCGGCTGTGAAGGCCTACATATGGTATCATGGCACATCCTTTCATTCCGATTCCAATTCAACTCTGTACTAGAGAATTTTTCGAAGTCATTGATTATATTGCAAGTATGAAGCTACATGTACATGTATCAACCCTTTTTGATGATGTGATAAAAGTTAAAGGGCAATGTTGCATGAAGAAAATAAATCCGACATAGCAAGAGTTCAAAGAGTATTCTCTTAGGATGTATGCTAACTGTATGGAAAAGGGGTCCATTTATTCTTTTAATGATGGTTTCCTGCAACAGTTTTTGTTGCCTTGGTTACTGTTCCTTTGTAAAAATAAGAACTAAACCCTGCCACTCCCTTGAGCCTAAGATCAATGTCCCCCCTCCCCTACCCTACCCCCCCCCCAAAAAAAAATATATAAAATAGTTGGATACTTAAATGAACAACTACATGTACATGCAATCAACATTATCACAAAATGCTTGACCTTAAAAATAGTACATGTTCACTTCAATAGGGTTTCCCAATCTTGAATAATCTCTTGGTAATATCTTAGAAACCAGGACTGAAAGGCAAGACTAGGCACTGTCAACAAAAACAGCCTTGGCCCTATGAGGTCACAAGTTCTCCCTGGGGTCTCCAATTTTGGACAGTAGCTGCATGAACTGTCCATTTTACTTTCTTGCAAGATGGTTTACGACATGCTTCCTCTTGACAGGTTTTGATTTTATTAGCAAAGCCCTTATAATTGTCTCTTCTCTTTACTGACCAATTTATTTTGTGATGACAGAATGATCGACGCAATCTAAACACAATGCCCTGCTAAAATCTGACACTAAAATGTGGAAAATCAAATAATAATAATGATAATATTCAGTTCTTTTATAGTGCATAACACATAGCCATAGCATGTCCCTATTCGCTTAGTCCCATATTAATTTGTTAATAGTTATGTCATTGGTTTGAATCCCATGATACATGTACGTCATTATTTACATTCAGCTAGAAATCAAATGATGCACTCAATCCAGGTGAAGTGAACAGGTTACTGTACAGTGTAGCAAGCATATTAACTCCTTGACCTGCCTCTGCAAAATTTTATTTTATTCGCTTTCTGCTTCCAAGGGCATGTGATTACAAATCTTAACCGGTCATGTAGAATAGCTGCTTGCTTGAATTCGAATATTGATATTGTATGTCCTTTGTTTACAGTATTCAGTCATACAGTATGTAGAACACACCTCATGTTGCAGATTCTGTTCCAATAAATTCAATATTTACACGAACGCCATAACAGTCAAATAAATGAAAAGATTCTGGTCAATGATGCCATAACAAAAGTCAAATAGAAGAGAAAAAAAAATCTTTGCAAAGTTTTGATAGCCATGTTGCTCCTGCCTCTGTACAAATGCTCACTTTCCCATTTGGGGAAGTACATGCCCGCACAGCATTTTCACTTGCCCTGGACAAGCGGGCAGTTGGTTTATAGAGCACTGCTCTTGAGGTGCTTGTGCACTGGTGGACACCTGTGCTAATTAAAAGCCACATATTTCCCTTTCATTTGGTAAAATATGCTGGCCTTTCCTAACCTGATGTGCTGCAGTTAAACATAACAATCACTAAATATTTTAGAATTTATTTCAGATGATTATTACCAAGAAAAATAACTTGGTTTATGTTCCATGTATTTCATCATTTTAATGACCCGCAATCATGTAAATTAAGTATTTCTATAAACAATTTGCATAATGCACTTTCCATCTCTTTGTAATTTATCACAAATGACAACAAAAGAAGTCACCCAAAGTCCGCTTGTCAACTTGGCCCAATTTTCAATTCAAGCCAGAAAAACATGACATCCACCTGCCAGCTGTAGAAAAGATGATGACAACTATATGCCAATGTTTCCCTTCCCTTCTGTAGTTCAAAAAGTGACATTGATGAGCCAGGATATTTTACAGCAAAGTAGGCCTCCAAATGCCCATGTTCAGACACAATACAGTTTCTACCAAAACTCGATAAAGAGTTGGTCGATAGACAACTCTTTTACATGTATATCTGGCTGACCATTAAGACGTGTTTTTCAACTGAGCTAAGAAGAAATTATATATATGTACAATAAGTTGTATCATTAATTAGCATTCAGACCCAATTTCATCATACACTGTATACCTATACCATTCTCATAAAGCTATATCAGTTCCAGTATAAATCTCTAGCATTTGAACCGCAGGCTGACAGACTGTCATAATTCAGAAGTGTTTTCCTGAGAAGAAATTCTAATAATTCCTGCAATAAATTGTATCAATAGCATTCAGATACATATTCCATTGTACATTGTAAAACCTAAAAGTACGGCTCTCGTAAAGCTATAACAGCTCCAGTATGAACATTCGGCGATTGAAAACACATGCTGATAGACTGCTAAATGAGAGCTGAAAATGACCACAGAACCCACAACATTCATAATTTGTCTATTTCAGGTATCCTATAAATATTTGATGAATGGGACGCTCATTTTCTCAAGGTTATTGAACTAAATTGATAAATCTCTAGCCCCACTCACATGACAAATACTTTAACAGTTTATGCCTATTAAAAGAGAACACACAATATTTTACCACAGGATATGTTGTTTTGTTTTTTTCAAGCTAGAATGTAAACAAATCATCATAATACAAAAATCAGAGAAAACACACAAAAAGTGTATAGGTATGGTATTGTGAAACAAGTTGTATGACTGCCCCCCTCCCAAAAAAAATACATAAATAAAATAGCTCTAATAGCAGCAACTCTCACCAAAGAATCATAAGAATTGTTTATCACTTTGCTCTCAAAGTACGAAAATCTTGATCTGGAAAACTTTTTTCAAGTCAGAAACTTCTGCAGAAAGTGCGAGACGCCATTAAAATAGGAAATAGCAATGAAGTATTGTGGCTGGGAAAAAAAATTGTAGGTTAATAAAAACTATACAAAAAGCTGACATGTGATTTGCTGACAAGGTCACCTTTGGTGTACTTCATTGATTGAGATTAACATGGTGCAGAAGCACACCAGTAAAGCAAGAAAAATTCAATCTCAAACGAAAGATCAGAAGTGAGTTTGGGATATTTATCAGAGTGTAAATGAGGCCACAGTAAAGGACATCTACCTTCATGAATATTCTTATAAATAATGCAATATTACACACTGAGATGGTGAAAGTTGATCCACACAATACTGATGGATTTTAATCATAACACCAGTACAAGGTCATTGATTGTCAACCAACAAAAGAGGCCGATCTATCAAATTTTCATTACTCTCTAAAGATGGTTTTCCAGAGGGTATATTTCACGGAACTTTGTTGTCAAAATATAATCAAACATGTCTATGAAGGCCTCCCAAGGGAGATGGAGAGGTGGGTCTTTAACAGAAGGCGGTCTCTATAGACAGGTTCATTTACATGTAAATTGCATTCTAGGGAGTCAAGAAAGGTGGAAATTTATGGACAGGTGGTATCTCTATACAGGTAGTCGCTAAAGCAAGTTTGATGGTATATGTGAATCGATTGCAGGTCCAGACATCTTTTTAAAAAACAATTCAACCTCTTTGATGCTTGTTTATTAGTTCCTGTGTTCATTACATCATTTGCATAAAGATTTTTTTTTTTACATCATACAATTATGGAAATTTTTTAATTTATCAACATAGTTTTATAAAGTCTAAAGTATCAATGACTATTAAAATAAGTAACTACAAATCTTTAAAAACTGTGAAATTCATTTTTCAAAGTGATGGACAGCTATCTTCATGAATATTCTATTTAATGCAATATTACACACTCAGATGGTGAAAGTTAAAACCACACAATGCCGATGGATTTTAATCATAACACCAGTACAAGGTCATTGATTGTCAACTAACAAAAGAGGCCAATCTATCAAATTTTCATTACTCTCTAAAGATGGTCGAAGCAGGCCTCTCAACCCATCTAACGGAAAAAGAGGAATGATGTGCTGAAAAGATGAAAGAAACTATGCTTCAAATAGGACTGTGTAGTAGAATTATCAAGAAAATTAGGAAAACTTGTATTGAAATGGCTATGAAACTTTCTCAAAAAAAGTAGAAAAAAAATCATATTCTTTCCTCAAAAATTCCTAATGGTTGGGGGTCTGCAGAATGTATTTTACAAAACTCTCTGGTCAATATTGAGTCTATTGCAGGTCCAAACCTCCTGAAAAAAAAACTATTCAAACTCTTTGATGTTTCTTAGTTTCTTTGTTCATCATTTGCATAAAGATAGAAATTGTTTTGTTTCTTTTTCTTTGGGATATTGTACTTTCCTCTTTTTTTTGCATTATATAATAATAGAAACATGGAAGAACTCCATGACAAAATTGTTATTCTATCAACATAGTTTTTAGAATTAAAGTATCAATGACTAAGCAAAATATAACAGATCTTTAAAAACTTTGAAATCAATTACCTATTTCTTAAGCTGGTATGCAACTTGTCTTCTTTTCTTAATCAATCCCTCATGATACCAACTGGAATTGAAATGATTCGCTACATGCAGATTAGTACGGTACTGCCATATATTTTGTGAAATCAGTAAAATTAGCACTAATTTTATTATTTACGAGATAACCACATGACCCTCTCTCATCCATTTTGCTTTGTTCCCTAACAAACGCAAGAACCGTAAATCTATTAAACAGAAACTTTTCCCTACGAGCAACCCCCCC
>BQKZ01004491.1:33159-63589 GCA_036244855.1 Temnopleurus reevesii | reverse complement strand
TTATATTTTTAGATACTTTTTATTTTTTAGATATTTAGTTTTTATGCCTCCGCCACCGTAAGGTGGTGCCGGAGGCATTATGTTTTCGGGTTGTCCGTGCGTCCGTCCGTGCGTCCGTGCGTCCGTCCGTGTGTCTGTCCGTCCGTGCGTCCGTTCGGACCTTGTTACCGCAATAAGTTCAGAACCGCCTGACGAATTTTAACCAAACTTGGCTCAAGTATGTATAAGCATGTGAGGATGAACTGATTAGATTTTGGGTTCAATGGGTCAAAGGTCACAGGGCAAAAAAACTTGTAAAAAATCACCCAAAATAGCTTGTTACCGCAATAAGTTCCGAACTGCTGTACAGATTTTGACCAAATTTGGCTCAAGTATGTATACGTATGTGAGGATAAACTGAGTAGATTTTGGGTTCAGTGGGTCAAAGGTCAAAGGTCACCGGGCAGAAAAACCTGATAAAGCTCATTTTTTTTATAACTTACAACAGAAAAATTTAACCAATTTCTTTCAAACTTAGTGTATAGCTTAATTATGTATAAGCATGTGAGGAAGAAGTGATGAGATTTGGGGTTCACAGGGTCAAAGGTCGCAGTGCCCAAAATTTGAAAAATGTTTTTGATTTCTGATGGCATGGAACAATAAAACCGTAAATATCTTTCTGATTGCGTGATGGCGGAGGCATAAATTTGGACCGTGCGCGGTCGAGGATTCATCTAGTTAATACTTATTTTTTCTGAAAGGCTACTTGTACTTAAAGGTGTTATTGGTATCTTAATTGTATTTATAAGCTAAAAGGAAAATGTTGTTACCCAATTAAGATTTTTTTTTTACCTAACACAAATAAAGACTAATGGTAGGTAAATTTGGAATGTAACGTGATATCAGAATGTGTCACATATAGTCAAAACATCTAAATCTTAAACAAACTCCAAAAGAAAAAGGAATGATTCTCATATTTTTCATCTAAACTTCTTGTTATGATGACGAGCATGCCTGTTTCGATAGAACCAAAAGCAATGGAAATATGTTTAAGTCCAATTCTTTTCTTTGATTCCTTTTATCTTTCAGATGTTATAGAAGATGATTTTCCTACTCTNGGCAAAATTTGCAGAAATAAAACCCCAGGGGAAATTTCAGCTTATAGATGAGATTAAGTGGGAAAAGGGGAAGATGAAATTATGAGGATGAAGGAACTGTGTGTTTAAAAGGAAAACATATCTTAGAGAAAGCAGTGTAAGATTTGGGGTAAAGGTAGGGAAAGAAAATTAATGGTAGATAATGTAGGGATGAAGAAAATCAAGATAAAATTGTTACCAAAGAGTCACTTTAAGTAATTTTTGTACCTGTGTATGAATAATGATAGGCTAACAAATACATTTTACGAGCACAACAATGAAATAGTATCAGTATTCCAAATCATTTATACTTGTTCACAAAGATAACTATGACCGTTGCATAAAACGAATCAAGTAAAGAAAAGAGTGTGACGGAGAAAGCAAGATCAAGTTCTGGATAGCCTCTGGATAAAAGGGGTGGGAAGTTGTTTCTAATGAGGGACAGGAACCGACCAATCATGCCTGCTCTCTGTCAGCGCGTGAAAAGATTCCACGCTTGTTTTAAACGCTCTATTTAAGAGCAGACTTCCTCCGCGACTAATCGCAAGCAAGCACTGTTCCGCCCCTTTCATCTTGTATTGAGATCAGAGGGTAAAGTCTGCTGCCAAATGGCCCAAGTCGCAATCAATCGGAGGAGCACCTCAATTTTCTTTTACCTTATCTCCACTGGGTAATGATTGTCGGGGAAAATGATTAAAAAGTTGATTAAGCATAAGTTATTCAATATAGATGGTAAAGGCTGATATTAAGGTAACCTTCAATAAGTAGAATAATTGCCTAAGTCAAGGCATTAGGTGGGGGAATCATGCTCATCATTTCTAATTTACCTACTTCTTAGATTTTTTCGTGGTCCTGTGAGATGTGAAAATTTGAACAGAGCTTAATTGTACAAAGCTGTGAACTGCAATTTTTATGCTTATTTAGTTAATACTGTACATAGTGTTCAATGGACATTTCTTTTACTTAGAACATGAATTTGCAACTATTTAATGTTCTTTCTCCTAAGTTTTAATCAAATGAGTTTAGAGAGCGAGGTAATTCTCCAGCATCAAAATCACTTTTTATTCTATTGAAATTTTCTTTCTTTGAATTTGGGAAATACCATTTAAACAATAACATTTAGTACTAAAACATGAATCTTGAATAGGCCACTTTTCCTCTGGATTAGATGCTCAAGGCTCTCATTATTTCATAGAGAGAAATGATTTAGTCATCACTCGCAGGATACTTATCTAACAAATCAAAACAAAAATGAGAATCAGTTGAATAGTGAAACTTTACTCTACAAAATTTTATTCTTGATCTCTTATTATAGATTTCTTGATAATTGTGTTTTTCTTTTATAAGAGTATAGCTCTGTAGTTTCCATAGTTATTTCTTGGGCCATCAATTTCCAAAGGGTGTCAACATATTGCATACATCAATTATACAGTGAGGATATGGAATGAGATATTATTTACAGTTTGATTTTCACTTTGAACTTTTCCAGCTTGATCTTTGATTGTGTCCATATGTTTTTTAATGAATCCACTTTGAATCTGTGATTCATTTAGAGATTGCATTATGACCAGTTTTTATGCAATGATCATGAATCATTGCAAATGAAAGAGTGAAATCAAATTCACACTTTCTTGACCTTTTCTTCTTATAAAAAAAAATCAGAATATTTACTTTTCTCTCATTGGCCATGCTCAAACAGTGTGTATACCACTCTATCTTCTTTCATATTAGATTGAAGGAGCTTTTTGATTGACTTTGTCAGTTTTATGTGATCAATTTCTGATATAAGGCAATAAATCACTTTAAATAGTCAGAAATCATGTGAAAATTATAAGTAGGGCCTACACATGTGAAATAAAACCCAACAAGTAATTTTCAGATATTTTGAGGGATTTTTACTTGATTCTGTTCTAAAAATTTATTTACTAAGAATTGAATTAAACAAATCCTTTTTCTGCCCAACCGACACAATTTCTCAAAAATTTCATTCATGGCCATCAAAACAAATTGACATAAAATGATACCAAAAGTGTAAAAAATATATAGACTTGATATATTATTGTAAGAAAATGTGACTACATGTAGTTTGTGACAGAATAATGCCTTTTAGTTTGTCAGTGAAGGAAAGATGACTTTGATTAGATTTGCTTGACAATTCCGTCTTGCAAAATCTGAAAAGAAAATGGTTATTATTTGCCTCTTACATATTGTGTCAATTAATTTTTTAACAGGTGTGATTGTCAGTGTATGTATCCTTCAAATTTGATTTACTTGTGTTATGTTCATCACCCATTGTGTTTTGTCTGATTGACAAATTGTTGTTATAGTCATGCAACATTGGCTTCTAATTTAATTGATGATATTCTATGTGAACTCCTTCACATTATAGGCAAACAGCGTTACTCATGTTTTGTTATCAACAACGCTGAACAAACATGGCTTTACAGTCTCCTTTTTATTTTCCTTGTCTTACTGAATTTGACGGGTGTGAAAGTGATACACTCATTTCCGAGGCTAAAACAGACAAAATTAGGACTTCTACGAGCTGAGTGAAAGATGGAATAACAATTTGTCTTTTCAATTCAACAGTACTTTGTTATTGTACCGAAGGGGGACGAAAAAATTTGAGGAGACTAGAAATCCCAACTTGTCAGCACTGCTAATTGTCTCCCTGTCGCGATATATCGGCATGGAATGGTACCGAAAACCTCCTTTACCCCTTATGATGATTTGCAAACTCCGTCTAATGCTCGACCTGTCGGCGTAAACACACATGACAGCAGATTACTGAAAGCGAAAGCCAAATTTAGTGTAGATATTTGTATGATTATGAAAGGCGATCATGTTATTGAAAGCCAGGTCTGAAAGTATTACTTGGTTCTTTTGTGGGATATTGTTCCGCGCATAGCAAGTTGTTAACGAAGCGTTTTGGGTGGCGTGACTGTTCAAAGTTCTGAGTTGAATTGTAGCAGGATAGGTGCCGAGGGCAAGTGATCAGACCGAGGCCGGTCTACGGCCCCTGCGGCCCTAAGGGGCAGTCAGGCACCCACCCGTTGAAATAAGGGATCTCTAGGGAGGGTTTAACCAGGGTGGTTAGTAGGACTGATGGATGGTGCTGAGAGACGAGGGGTCAAGTCCGGCTCTGCAATCTATAACTGATTGTGTTAAACCTGTGTTCATATTGATAACATTCAGCCTGTTGCAATCGCTCACACCATCCCTAGTGACTCTATGATGTCATCGTCTTGAGGCATTAGAGATCTTCATTTTCCTTGTTGGCGCTGTGAATAGGTGATAAACAAGCATCATTTTATTTGCAGTATTGGGAAAGCACCAATAATTGAATAATATGAAAATTACCAACCAATTTACCCAAATTCATTACATTTATTTATTTTACCTTGTGATAAATTGGTTAATCTAAACTTATTGATTCTATATTACAAAGATCTAATCCAACACAGTTTACTGGATAATTTTTTTGATAATCCCAATGCAAATGACTCTAATTATCCAATGATTTTTTAAGGGCCTATTCATAATAAGGTATACATTAATACGTACATGTACAATTTGAAATACAAAATCACTTATTAGAGGCATGTAAACATCATTGAAGATATAACTCACATGCTAATAAAACACTAAGGCAATAATTGGTTATTAGTATGGAATGATTTGATTATCTTTGGTGGGGAATTATGTCATTAAATGATGATCCGTAATTCACTTTAATGTGGTTATATTGTACCTTTTTAATTTATGGTTATTAGAGATGACAGTTTGTTTGAATGCACCAGTCATAAAAGGTCTTTACGTACAGTATAATCCTCTAATATTTTTTCCAATGCAAGTACCTTTTTAAAATGATTTATTTCTTTTGATATACTAAATTGAAATCGGATATTATGTGCTTATTATGAGAATATACATGTATATGTGCTCTTTTAAAAGTGATTCTCTCATGTATTTGCTGACTGACTTTAGAGAAAGAATGATATTTACAAACTGTTGATATCACCATCTGTCACTATTTTTGTATGAAAAATTCATCTGATAGTTGGCATTTTATAAGCAAATGAAATGGGGTAGCCAATTGGTAATGAACTTGAATTTCATTTTAAAGAAGACAAGTTTTAAGAATAAAGATATTGAAAGTTTTTTGGTTCAATAACCTGTAATATCAAAAATTCCACCACAGAACTCCATGCATAATGCTTGTCATCTCATTGCCTTTATTTCTTGCGCTATTACAGGTAGATTATCGTTTGAATGTAACAATCTGTAATTTTCTCGGTTGAGCTTTCCGTTCTTATCTTGGTTACTACATTAGAAGATTTATGTTCTGTGATTCCACTTTTATTTGGGGATTTATCCATTTATTAGGGGATTACGTGACATGAAGAAAATGTTGTTGTTGTAAATTGATCAATAGATCTGAAGATGATGATAGATATCAAGAATTATCTTTGTCGTTACCCAAATAGTTAATCCAGACTCTTAAAACTTGCTCGATATAATGTTTGCTGAATGGTACATATAGGCAAAGAGTGGATTGTATCATGTTTCATGGAGATTTTTTTTTATCATGTTAGATCTAAATGGATCTATTTTCATGTTCTCTGATTCCACATTTAAGAAGAGGATAGTCCATTTATTCTAAGGTGATTACTAACTTGTTGAAATTTCTGTTGAAATACATGTATATTCATCTTTAAAAAATTGATAAATGTCACCAATGGTCTGTAGAATATCAATAATATGATTTATCTAGTTTCACAAATTGGCTTGATCTTATTTGTGCTAATTAATACAAAATTCATATTTTTTTTGTTAAAGTATTGTCAGGCATGGTTTCAGGGGGTAGCCGCCCCCCCCCCCCCCCCATCCGAAAAAATTGTTTGTTCGCAGATTTATTAAAAAGTATACAGCCTTCCATTTTTTTTTTAGTGGCAAACTGTCAGGATTTTTTTTCAGCCCGTCCGAAATATTGTGTACTTGTTTTTCTTTGCTTGCAAATTGGTATGTGATACTTTGAGGAACGGAAATTGTCATTGCTTCACCATCTCCCTTCTTTTAACCATGCATCTGCCGCTGCATATAGTCCAAGAATAGAATTTTAACAGGGTTAAGAAAAAATCAGGTGTGAAATTGTATCAATGTACTTTTTGCTCTCACCATACTGCCATAGGAGAAGGCTCATACAGGCATGTGATATTCTTTCTGAACAAAGTGTTACTTTAACAATGCTCACTCAAAATGCAATTATCACACAATGTTTACGAACACTGGACTGATGATGAGGACAGGTAATGTAATTGCTTGGCAGCCTCTTAATTGCTGCAAATATCTCAATTTACACGCACACTCTATCCTCTATTGACAGTGGTCCATGAATCATCGAGGGGAATGTTGGCAATGTTTTTCGCCATGGGTTATTTACCATTAAACAAGCAGCCCTCCCCAGTCTTCGATTTCAGAGGGAGGTGCTGACATCCGCCGTCTAAATCCTCACTCTATTGATCGTTTTTTAAAGGCGGAGTTGGATTTCGTCATCTCGTTCTCTCTCCATCTTTTTCTCTCTCAAAGCATCAGTAACGTTATTCACATCTGCGCAAACGTTTCGCTGGAAACTGCATTTGGATACTTGATTTTCTCTCCTCTGCCTTTTTTTTATCGACCCAATCATATTTTTTGCATTCAAGCCATGCCTGAAATCGGAGGAAGTCACGCCTCTAAGGGTTTGAATGTACAAAGAGAGAATGCATGGCATCTGGTGCTAATGCAGCTATGTATGATAGTAACGCCAGCAACATACCAACTCCTTTGTGGCAACACATTTACACAATGTTAGATGGATGTTGTATTTAATGCTCCTTAATATGTAACATAAATTCTATTGAAAATATGGGACTGCAAGTATAAAGCTATCTCCAAATATATTCAGAAAATTCACAGGAAAATTAATGCATGAGTTACATCATGAAAGAGAGGGATATAAACGCAACATCTGTAAGATTTCATACCCTTTTGCCAGAGGATTGTGTGCAATTTCAAATAATGAGGGAAAAATAGATTTCTTTTCTAAAATTATTATTCATAAAACTCAACAAAGCAATGTTTCTATCTCTCGAAAGTGGTAGATCAAGGGATGAGGTCAAATATGAAATACTTTAGAAGGGAAAGAAAGTGTGGGCGTGACTACTAATGAGGGGGAATACCCCAGAGGGAAAGGATTTCTGCTTTGTATTCTCCTCCCAGAAGTCATTATTTATTCTTTAGTCTAGCTCTGACATCTGTGGAGCCTTCTTGCAATCAACCTCGGGTCATTGACCTTTGATTCAATCTCATTCTCTTACTTTGAAACTGGGAGTTATATTCATATATCATTTTCACCGCATTTCTGTGTATGCCGCAACCCTTTGCGATATTTTATGGGATTCCAGTATTGAATATCAGTCACATGAAATGGGACTTTCTTTTGCTCAAATAATTCATTTCTCTCCTTCATCATTCTATTATATACAGTGTTTTTGAGAAATTTCAAGAAAAAAATCATAAATTATTTGGGTAGGATTGATTATGAGAAAACTTGATATATAACATCTAATTTCATTTTGTTTAGACATTCAATCATATTATCATCAAAATATTTATTGAACAATAAATTCTTATTCCATTTTTAAGAGGAATATAAAAGACATAGATTTTCCAAAGCATTAGACATAGAAATATAATTGTTTCATCCATTCAACATGATTTTACAAAAGAGGTCCTGATTTGTGAATGTCAAATCATGGATGAGACAGTGTTGTGTTTGATCTAATTCCCTGAAATAGTTTTATTGTACAGCTCTGTCCCAGTGCTTGTACAGTGAATTTATTGCTTGACAACCTAAAATCAGAAACCTTGCCAAATATCCTTGATTAGGGTGAATACAAATCCATGGACGTCTGTAATTATTAGGAACACATGAACACCATTATGCCCCAATGTCTCCTAAGACACCATTTCTTAATGGATAGCTTTTTACCCTATAGTTGTACTAGACCCATAGGAATCACAGTTTTAAAAACGAGTAATGTTTCTTTTGATTCCGATCCTAAAAAAACTACATGTAAATTGCAATGAATTACAAAAAATTGTTCAAGGAGACAGTTGCCATTTAATAAGGTTCTTTTTTCTAGTTGTATTCTGACAATTTTTCATTTGACAAAAAAAAAAGATGTAGAATCACCTCATCAACTGTAAAAGGACCCCAAAAGTGGGGATTTTGATTCTAGATAGGCTGGTATACGTTATTACCTGCTAAAGCCAGGGTAATAATGCTGCAATTGTAGAGCGCTTAGGGAATTCTCATGAAGAGTTGATTTAAGCGCTATATAAAAGCCACTCATTATTATTACCTGTTTTCGACCGGGTTGAAGAGGGCACAGGTATGCTTTACATTTTTATTATAATAGGGTATGTTATTGCTTCTGTAAACTGAGCAGTTGTGTTTTCTTTGATTGCCATGCAAGAGGTATCCATAAATCTCAATAATTGAGAGCATGAAATCAGATTTTCTCTTTCGTTTCATCATGATTAATGATCATTCGTGATAACATGGTCTATTTGTAGGTGATGTAGGAATAAAGTGGGCTCCTTTGTGTTATCAATTTCATGAAACTGAAGAAGATCTTGATGTTATAAATTATGATATAAATGATGCAAATTGACATTCAATTTTGTTAGTGTATGCCATTGCCATTATAAAACAATTTCAGGTTAAACAGTACTTTTTATGCTTACTTGTATGTGTGTGTGTGTGTGTGAAAGGGGGGGGGGGTGTCTGATGCGCTTATATATAAAGGTATAAAAATTATGCCATCTGTTGTTTGTGTGTCTGGCAAACTATTCTTTTACATTATGGTCAATGGAAAGAGGAGTTGCTTGATTCATTGTTATTCTACTATATACGACATAGGAAGATAGTTATGACTAACACAAATATTTTGCACAAATTTGAATTGATCAATGATAAAGAATTCCCCCTAAATACAGAAATTTTGAATAAATGAAAGTTTTGGTATTCGCAAAGTTCCGGCGATGAAGGTTGGCTTTATAACTACATGTTCATGAAGCACTTTAACATGTGTTTCGTGCAAGCCTCAAATTATATTTCCTTATACAAGGGTGTAGTTTTCATGGACAAAATGAAATCATCATTTGTCTAGATTGTCAAAATCTGTCTGGCATTCTGCCCACTTATTGAACACTATTAAACATGTGATATTGATACGTCATCAGTGCGTCATTGTTTTTGCAAAATTTGTGTTCCGTGTATGTATCCCTGTGTTTCGTTTGTAGATGAGGATTGCAAGAATACCATACAAAGAATTTGATATTCTTCTAATATTCATCTTTTTAATAGTTGTCAAAATCTTTATTCACACATTTTTATATGCCCCCGATGCCCACCAGCAGCATATGTAGATCAAAATGTATGCTATATGTTAAATCAATAAAAATATCAAAAAGTTGGAGTAAATGCGACCAAGATATCTTTATAAAAAATAAATCCCCATGTATTAAAATGATTGGAGTGCATGGTTGCCAACCATCTTTCCATTTTCCCATCCATCCTCTTTACCATTCTTCCCCTCTCGCCTGAACTGATTTCTTCTCCAGCGATGCAAGGTCACATTCCCGGATGTAAAAAAATAATCAGAAATAATTCCTTGCCGCTTTACCTCTCCTTCTCCAACACCTTCTTTTTCTTGGCCAGTTAGAGGCCAGGGCAAACTTTTGTAAATGTAGATAGCCCAATAAAGGAAATTTTTATTTACCCTGTCTCCTCTTAGCGTCTGGTTTCATCTTCAAAGCACACTCAGCGCTTAATGATATCATACGCTAAGAATGTAGGGGCTTCTTTCACAAAGTTCAGTTTTAGCATTTTTGTGCCATTGATATTGCTAAAGAAATTGCTGTTTGAAATATTAAAGCTTCTGTTATATCCTCATGTGTACTGTGAAAGCGGTGCATTGACAATCATATGGATGATTTTATGTAAAAAAAAAAAAAATATTGATATCAGTTTTTAGTGTTGAATTGAATTGAATGCAAACAGTATTCTGAAGTACCTTGTATTGAATTGCTTAATCTTTGTGTGTACATCCTGAGGATGAATCTGAACATTTTCCAGATCTTGTACTTTGTGTTGTACTTACAATCTCAAACAGAGCTTGTTCTTTCAAAGGTATTGGATTTATTTTGATTCATTTATTAAGATTCAATTCAATTGCAGCTTGGTAAATAATTATCCATATTTCTGACAGGTTAGAATTGATTTCATGCGGAACTGGCTCTTCAAACTGGTGCAAACTACCCCTATTTCCACCTCACCGCTACTGCTGTTCCAGTTGACATAGGGTTAATGATTAACTGTAGCTTGGGACATAACATGACCTGATGGAAAACGTGTCAATATTGACATCCATAGCTGCTTACTAGAGTCTTGCTGGATACTCCTCCCGCCTTCATGGGATCGAACCCGCTGAGCATTGATTGAATTAGCATTTCTTGCGATTTTATGGGGGGATTCATCCTCTTGGAAGATCATTCTTAGTGTGTATTGAAAAAATAGTGTAGAGTAAACAAGTGAAATACCAATGTTTTAGATGAATGGATTACAATAATCAAGTTTATTTTTAATATTCTAATTGTGGCATTTATTATCACATACTGTAGGATAATCTCCTTTACTTATGGTTAGACTCTCACTCATTCTTATTTGTATGCATTTTAAATTATGGTCACAATTCAGAAAAGGGCGTTGATAGGCATACAAACGTTTAAAATATAAAGTACTTTGTATGTTTCATGAAATTGCATTTTAGTGCTGTAATTTTGTATGATTTTCCTGTCCCATAAAAAAGTTCAAATTTTTGTGGCAATTTATTGCCAAGCTAAATGAAATATCTTGTAACAATATGCCCATAGTTTATTATAATTATTGTCTCTGATTCAATATGATAGTTTGATGGAATTAGTGTGAGTTTAAATGGCAATTCTTCTTTTTGTTTTGTTTTTTAAAGTTACTTATACTGAATTTTTTAATTCAAAATTCATTTATTTTTTCTCCTTTTTCTATATTTTCTTCCACAGTTCCAAGGATGTAAAAGAAGAAGTCAAAGAGGAAAAAATGGGTAAGCAAACTTCATCCTTTACTTTGTTACATTCTTATCTTTCTTTTGAATATTTCAGGAATCTTGCTTTTACAAACATCAGATCTGTTTTGTCTTTCTTCTCAAATTCCTATTTGCTCGTCAGTTTAAATAATCTTTCATCAGCTGTAAAAAATGGGTGGTGACATCCAAGTTTCAAGTGACAACTTTGTTTCATATAGTGACATATCTCCATGGAAACCTCACACAAATAAGAATTTTCATACTTAACATTTTTCTATGTTAACGTATTCTGTCAGTTTGGGCGCTTCCTTAAAGAACATGCCCTTTTAGCACCATTTAGGGTGAATAGAATATAGAAGACTGCTCTTCTTCTCTATTCAGATGTCATGAAGTAAATATGTCTAAAATTAGCCTCTTTTCACATTAATTGCGCTGAACTTGAATAGGGGCCTTTGAAACGATGACATCATGCCAGGGGCAGGTTGAGTGCTAAAAAGATATAGTGCACTGCTCGACACCTTTCACCGGAAAGCAATGAATTAAATTGCGACCACTGAAGCATGGAAAAACATTCGCTCTCTTATGTTGGCAGTCACCAGATAAGTAGCATTTGTAGAAATGTGACATTTGGCAATGGATTCATGTTTCGTCATTTCAAAGTAATAGACTGGAGGCGTGTAAAGTCAGGGTTAGAACTGAAGTGATGTGCAGAGGCCATTGACCACTGAGTTAGAGGATGGATGAACCATGAACTAAGAGAATTTCAATCCCTCTTCTTTCTTTTCATCTTTCATCCTCTTTTCTCTCTTATTTCTCCTATGTTTCCCATTAACTGCAGTCACTTTCCTTCAATTCCTTGGGAGTCGAAAACAAAAACTCTCGGGTATTAGAAAGTAGGGGTTACCAATGGTCACATATTAAAAAGCATTTTAAACTGTGGATGGGGAAGAAAATGGATTCTGCAGAATTCTCTATCAGCAGCTGGTACATTTGATACATTTAACACAAATACCATTCTTGGGATTATGAAAAAGAATGGGCCAAGGAATTTGTATTAAAATATTTTGTGAAAGTATTTTGTTTGCTCATGCCCAATTGATCATCTTTCATCCGCACAATGCAGATATCAATCTGATTTTTCCTTTCATGTTTTACCATGCATGAAATTGAATAGATTGTCATGCACCATTTCAGGTATTTGATTGTACAGATAATTTGATTAATCACTAAGATCTTGTTTTGTTGATAAATATGTCATTAGACCATTCAATCAGTAAGGTTTTGATTTATACATTTATGTCTACTATGTTGACTATACCAAGTCTAAGATTCTGCACATGCACTCTACATAAAGTACAATTGCATTGAATGTATAATAAAACAATTGACATGTGTAATAGATCCCAAATTAAGGTGCACTCAAAAGGCCAAGTAATGCATAGATCTAGGTTTTGCTTTGCAGATAAAAGCAAAGTAATAGGGTTGATAGGGCATTGACACAGTAACATTTTGGAGCAATTTATTGACAAATGGAGGAATAAATCCTTTCCTTTCCCTTGAGAGCTGGTTGGACATGTATCCAAGTATTTCAGCTGTATGATAACTGACAATAACATGGAAGGGAATTGGGGCAACGTAGGGAAATAGGTTTCCAGTAGGCCGGACTTCTCCTCCCATCCTTCTCCAAATTATCTCCTTTTTTCTTGGAGGGGATGGGGGTGATAGAACGAACAAGATTATTGCCAGAGGATGAAAAGAGAGTGATCAAAAGTCCGATGATCCTCATATAAATTAGAATATCAAATTGATCTTTTTGCTCTCTTCCAATTTCATCCTGAGGCATTTTATCTTTTTGTCTTTCATTCCACCCCCTCCTTTGGAATGTTATTTATTCATGAGAAATACTCATTGATCTAATTTTGATTTGACATCTCGACTGCTGTTGCCAGATGAAAGGGAATATTGATGTAGGCCTACCTAAACCAAATACGAACAACCCCACACATGCATGTAGTTTGTAGTTTATTTCTTCATATTATTTTATTCCCTCTTCTTTTTTTTCCCTCAATTTCCTTATGCATTCAATATATTGCAATTTCAAGGGCAGTTATATTTTTTTTATTGGTTTTGATCGGTAGGTTGCTGACATTTGACTAAATTGTTTGTTTCATGATTTCTATTCTTTGATTGAAGAACAATGATAGATCATCACATTTTAAAGCTGTTACTATTTAAAATGTTAATGTAAGTTGCTTTGAGTAGAAGAGATTAGCTTTAAAAAAAAATTAAGAAAGAAAAAAAGAGATTGCATATGTCAATGGATACCGTATTTTATTATTTCGCTGAAATATGAATGTGTTTGTGCTTACTCAGAAACATATGATTTCGCTCAAGCCATCTTATATATTGTTTCAAACCTTTTGAGAATAGTCTCTGTCTAATCAATTGTACGATGCCTTATCTTTACAAAATGAATGTGTATTGACTTCAAAATGAATAACACAGGTATCAGTCCTCTTGTTTGATATTAATGCTGAGAAAACTTGAGAGAGTGTCAATATTTTGCAACTGAATCATCTATTTATAGTAAACATATTTTTATAATGATTGGGTATAATTCCTCAGTATGAAGTGTATCTAATGGGTTAACAAAATGCATTTATTGAAAGAAAGATTAGGGAAAAAGAGTCTTGTTACTAGATACCATAGTTCATGAGAAAGATAAAAACAATCTAAAAGAAATATTTGTAATAAAAACGAATTGTTTGTCTACCTTTCTGAAGGCATGTTCTGTTCAATATGTTTTGTGGTCAGATATTACAGTCCAAAATCCTTGGCAGAGTGTACTTTTGTACTCGTACTTTTTATTACTTCTTAATTTGTTATTGACACTATGTCTAGCTGATAATTCTTTTACTCCAGCATTATTTTGCTTCCTTGGAGCACTTTAGGGACTAAGATCATGACCATCTTTTTTTAAAGATCTTCTGTAAGACCTCTTCCCCATGTCCAACAAGTCTTATACCACAACACAATGTTGTCCAGCACACCTTCCTAATCATCTCTACTAGCCTATCATGTAGGTCATGGTTTCCATGGCAACACAATGACTGTTATTACATAGAGGAAATAAAGGAAAATTGTGAAATAACAAACAAATAGGTAGTTGATTTGAAGCACCATTTTTGCCTAGTTGCCCAGATTGGTCATCTGTCCACGCTCCTTGGTTGTTTTATCAATTTGATTAACCTAAAAAAAATATTCGTAAGTGACGTCGTCGAAGCGCAAACTCTGTATAGCAGAGAAATACGATGTTGAAAAAGGCGCATCCTAAGTTTTCAGAATACAGATTGTTTTCTTGAATGTTGCACGGAAAGTAATATCTATTTATATATGAAAAATGAAATTGTGATTATTTGAATTATGAACATAATATGTAGAATTGCTTCTACTTATATTTTTAGATACTTTTTATTTTTTAGATATTTATTTTTTAATACTTATTTTTCTGAAAGGCTACTTGTACTTGCATACCTGTGTTATTGGTATCTTAATTATATTTATAAGCTAAGAGGAAAATGTTTTTACCCAATTAAGATTTTTGATATGATTCTCATATCTTTCATCCAAACTTCTTGTTATGATGACGTGCATGCCTCTTTCAATAGAACCAAAAGCAATGGAAATATGTTTAAGTCCAATTCTTTTCTTTGATTCCTTTTATCTTTCAGATGTTATAGAAGATGATTTTCCTACTCTAAGATCAGCCCATGGATTTAACTATCTATCAGACAGAGAGAAAAAGGTAAAAAATTGTGTAATCCTCAATTTCATCTTTTCTTTTATGTTAATTTTCCATCTTCGATCAAATTTATACATACCAACATATATTGTTTTTCACTTTGAATCAACTTCAATTTTTTTTGTCAAATTACTGTATTTCATTAAATTAAGGACCCACGCAATTACAATCTCCTTCTAATTGTATCTATTTTTTACAGAAATCATTTTGTATATCGATGCATGTACTACAATGTAAGAAATTTCTATGTCATCATTGGCAACTTTCTACAACTAATTGTCAAAATTATAAGAATGCTTAATTCTATAGAAGGAATAGGTGTGTAGTATATATTGTTTATCCATATATGCTTTGGTTACTACATGTAGTTTGTTTTTTTAATTTGAAATGTTATTATTTTTAATGACTTTTAATTTGTTTCATAATCATGTATAAAGATATGATGATATGCCTTAAATGTTTGGCTAGATAGTGAAAAAGTTTTCATTTTTTTTTACAAATAAGTTTAGGTAATCAATGGATCAAATCAAATTTTATTTTTCTCTGTACAGCTATGTTCTTCTATGAAGATGAAACCAGCAAGATATGTCACTCTCAAAACACTCATCATTAAGGTAAATTTATTTTTCTACATTTCATGATATTTCTCTCATTTTATCAATCATCAATTATACCTTGCATGATATTAACTTAGAATATTTGTAATTTTTAATCTTCATAACTTGCATTCTTCATAACAGTTCTTGAAAGATAAATATATTATCATCCCCAAATAGATAGGATATGTAAATATTGCATATTTGGTGCTCTTAAATATATCTGGCATGCAAAGTAAGTTTTTGTTGGTGTGATATGTTGGTAAGGGCACATATCTTCTGGGTGAAGCGTACACCTGTATATATGATCAAATACTAGCCACCTTTGCCATTCTCGGAGCATGGACTTGCATTCAACCGTGTCCAAATTAACCTAAATCAAAAGGGTATCCCCATACCCCGCATGTGAGTTTAAGCAATTACAAAATAAACAACAATAACAACATCGCTTGGTATGACGCACATATCCATCCCAAGTGATTCCAAAGGTGACAAATGGAAATGGGCAATGTAAGGAGAGGGAATATTGAAAAAAGGAATTAGAAATTGAGAAATTTGTCTAAATATGCAAAACATGTGTTCTATACCTCTCGTCATTCGAAGCCAGACAGATTTCCATGGTCCCAAGAGATTGAATATTCAGTCATAGTTACCTGTATCCACATTCCAGTAACCTGTGAAACCCCAGCCCACTGTGTGAGGTCTGTTAATCTTCTTTAGTGAACTCTTGGTTATGAAATCTATCTGCTTCCCATCTATTTGTTCATAATATATCATGTCATATGCTTTCATTTATTATACCCTATGGATTTGTATCCCACCTTTCATTTGGATAGAGACTTTTCCGCAGTGAAACTTATTCCTATTCTTTCCTTTTTCACCTACCAGGATCATTACCTACGAAAACAAGGCATTCCTCCAAAGACGCGTTACCCTAGCAACCTCCACAAGTCGCATCGCAAGCGCATCGCCAACTTCCTCACCAAAAATGGCTGGATCAAGGCTAGTTGAGAATTAACTTTTCTCTCCCTTTCCTAATTCATTACTCCACACATGAAACCTTGCCTTTTGTGCTTCTTATGTAGTTATGTTTTTTGTTGTTGGAATTTAAAAAAACTTCTTTCCATGGTTTTGGTGCAAGGAGAAAATTAAAGTTAAGGCATTTATATTTTTGTTTATTTATTGATTATTGCTTGTTTGTGATGTCTTTTTGTACTTTTGTAATGAGGTAAGTCTAAGATAAGTCCAAGTCATTGAGTATGAAAGAATTGGATGAAAAATATGTTTTAAAAAACGTGTAAAGACTTAGTCAGAAATGCTCAAACTAGACATAGTTAATAAAGTACAGAACCTCAGACATGTGCTTTTCCTCTGTCTATCCCCTATCTTTGAATATCTTTGAATTTCTATTGACCAAAGTACAAAGTGGCAACATTTTTATGTTCATTTTACACTCATACATGTATTTGAAGTCTTAGAATCCCAAATAAAATCAAACAATTCCCGATAAGCTGGTTGATTTCAATTTCGTCAGTTGTGATCCTTCCAATTCATGTATACTTTGCAATCTAGGTTTTGATGCAAAATGTATAAATTGTGCCAAACTGAGACTAGTGATTTGTCAGCTTGTATTCATCTTGTTATTTTTTTTTTAACATGTCATCTCCCCAAAGGTGGAATTTTTTCATAGTTGAATTGCAAATAACTTCACTGATTTTGATGGTGGTAAATCACATAACTAATTTTGTAGGTGCTCTTCTATATAAAATCTGATTATTTAAGATTAGTGACAGAATCATTTTCTCTTATATTAAAGTATAAATTTTGGGAGATGAGGTAGACAACCTGTTTGTTATTCAGCTTAGGTTTGTCTTGTGCAGTAGGAATATACAAAAGAATTGTGGCTGGAATAGGGTCTAATAATTACATTTTAACTAATATCAATTCAATATATTGCTGCCAGATTATCAGTGTCAATAATGATATGATGAAGAAGTTTGATGATAATCTTCAACATATCTGGCTGCAAGTCCAGAAAGAGTGCTAACTATGCATAATTGTAATATCACTAGCCAAACTTCACCAACTTCATAGATGTAAAATTTCATAAACCTTTGTTTTGTTCTTATTTGTCACTGTTTCATTAAGCAATCCAAGTCCTTGTATTTTATAGCATTGCCCCAAAGGGTACCTTATGAGTTGTATTAATAATTGAATTGTGCATTGGATTATTGAATTATCCTTTCCATTACACCACAGTCTCACCCCACTCTTGATAGATGTATAAAAGAACAATGTCCCTAGGCTCAAGTCATTAGTCTTTCATCTCATCATGCAAAATACAATTATCCATATAATTCATATTCCTTCTTCAAACTCTGCATTCTGTTCACTTAATCTTTTAGCAGATGGTGAAAAGTAAAGCTAGGAAATTTGTACTGTTTTTTTCCCTCTTTATTCTATCAACTTGGACATCAAGGATATGTTTGTTAACAACTTTAGTGTAAAAAAAATCAAGTTTTCCAATCTAGGAGAGCATTTCTTTTTATTATTGTTAAACAAAAAAGATGTGACAGTTACCATTACAAACCTTGAAAATTAAAATTATGATGTATTAGAACTGATGCAATGTTGGAAAATGAAGTGTTTATCCTTGTAATTTTTATGTTAGTCCCGTGGTATAAACCATTATGATAGATTTTGGCATATCTTATGTTGAAAGCGGAATAATTTCCATTGGTAACAAATTACGTTATTTGTCCTTTTCAGATTAAAAAGTTAGCTTTCTTTGATTTTTTGAAGAATTTATGTTTTTAATTATATTATTAAGATTGTAAAATGCTTTATGAAATAGCATTGAAAGTATTAATGCACAGCCAGAAATAGCTTTATAAAGAGAAATTCATCCCCAGTAACATTTTTTTTCTTTATGTCCTCCATAAAATATCTCTTGAATATTTGTGATCAAGTAAAGCTTTCCCAAAGAAAGTTGCTGCGATTAGTCGAGTGAACCAGGAATATAGATCGATAAAGATCTCACAATAATTAACCTCTTAATGAACTGGAAATATGTGAGAAAAGCCCAATCTTATATGCATCATCAACCTCTACATTCTTTTCCTGCCATTTGTTATAAACATACACCATTGTTTGCCAATTTCTAGAAAATTAATGATCCTTGTCAGAAATCTGTCTTTGCCGAGATTATATGATCCTTGTCAACAATAAAGCCGTGCTTGACAGTCCGATTAATAGGATTTCGTGTGATGCTCCTATTCGCCCCCATTAAGGAAGAGATTTAGATGGGGAGTTGTTGACTACTTTCGCACCAGTGCTGTGTTTTGACACCTTCTATTGTTATGCTGTCAGTCTGTGTTTAAATTAACAACTTGGACACATGAATGATTTAGCAGTTATAGCTCCCTTTTCCGTCATTTGCGGTGAGTATGGTATTCGATCATTCAAACCACTCATCCTTACCCTTCCATCATCATTTATCATCAGTGAGGACGTCATAGGACTTCATTTATGGAACAAGAAATCAACAACTAGACAGAATTATAAGTTTGTGCATTAAAAGTTAAAGTAATCTTCTATTATGTGGCAAAATATGAATTGAACTGTCCCATCTAAGTGTGAAAAAAATCCAGATTGAACCTGGAGACACAATGCTTAACCACTGTGCAGTAATCAATATTTTCCCAGATTGAAATGACATTTCATAAGAGAATGCAATTAATGACCATGTTATTGTGGACAGTTCCACAAATAGCCAGCCTTTATGTGTTACTGTCAAATCAGTTTAAAGTGGTCATAGAAGGTTCTGATAGGACAAATTTCTTCAAGTAATCATTTTTCACAGAGATCTACATTGTGCATCTATATTGCTCAAAATTATGTTAAGGGTAGCAAAATATATATTGAGGTTATCTTTCTAAAAAAATCTGAAAAAATTGTCATGAAATAAAGAAAGGTCAATTACTTCAAACTGAAACAACAATATAGTAGAACATTCAGCCATTTTATGACTTTATTTGTTTAAGTTTTTTATGAGTTTGTGAAATATTTCCTTTCCACCCTATCACTTTTTTCCACCTTCATTTTGCTAATAGTGAAAAATCTGGAAAATATATAAATAATAAATAACCATGTGGATGGGATGGAAATAAAAATCATTAAAGATATAATCTGCTTTTCATTGAAATTAAAAAATGAACTCGATCCATATTTTGCATTTACTTGCACCATTGGCAGGACTGATATTTAGAGGTAAATGATACAGTTTGTTTGATACACTGTAGTTCCCATCTTGTTATTCTCAACTCTTATGGTTTCCAAGATATTTATCTTGCAATGCCTGTACGCATCTATCGACAGACATTCATGAGCCCTTAGAATGTTGCATATTTTGTCAATTGCACAATCCTTTTGTATATCACTTTCACTTCCTTGAATACCTTGGGTTATGAATATTTCTATGCACAGTTGGCAAAAGCAATTGAGATGCTGTATTCAAATTATTACCGAGTGTTTTCTTTGTTTTTACAACTAGGCGACAAAGCTTCGTGGAGTAATATATTATAAATTTGATTTAGATTAATATTTTGTACTTTTATAACAAACAGAAATATCACATAGTGAATGTGTAAGCTTCTCAGTACTTTTATAGAAATGGCAAATAATTGCCAACCAGTTTTGATGACAATTTCTGACACTGCACTAGATTTTCTTTTGTCAACACTCCTCAAAATCATTTTGGCCAATTGGAATAATATGTGTAAGTGATTTTGCCTTAGTACGCCATGTATCCTAAAGCCAATCTGTAATGGTGTATTGATTTTCTTGTTTGAAAACAAGCATTTCTTAAAAAGTAAAACACCTTCAGGAAAATTGAATCACAATCTCACAATCAATTTCTGTGAACGAAAGTGGTATGACCATGTTAAGGCTTTGCTTTTAATGGTTAGACAAGATTTCTACATATAGAGTATTTGTTAGGAAAGTGGGAGCCTAAGGCTTTATCTGAACGTTTAATGCACAGCAACTCACAAGATTACTACTGTACCAATGCCATTCTGATTCAGATAATATCAATTTGATCCCATCCTATTGAAAGAATAGTGTTTAGCAAGGTCAACTGCCTTATAAGGAATTTTTATTTTAATAAAGTTGTGAAATTCTTTTCTGTTCATGTATAACAGGATTTTATAGCCTTTTATTGTGTTGAGTCTTCAGATTTAGGGGGTGTTGCTCAAAAGATGCAATTGATACACAAGTTGCAGTTGATCGGAACGCGCCAATCAAAATCATTGATTTATTCGCGTCTAGTTAAATGCCCGTACCGTGCGCTAATGAAAATGTGCGTTACAATGTGCAAAGTTGCAGTTGATTTGCAGTTGATTTTGAACAACACCCCCTTAAAGTAAATTGAACCTGAAGCTGGAGACCAGTGATATAATTCTCAATAGGAATGATTAATGATATATGTACCTCAGAAACACACTCTGAATATATCTATTCTTGACCATTTAGTGTAAGGTGAATATAATTGTTGTTTGTCAGAACTTGTGAATTTAACAGATGTGTAAGAAGGTAGACAGAGAAAGAAAACGATAAAGAAAGGAAAATTTATAGTGGAGAACGGAATTGTAAAGTATTGTACAGCAACTCAACCATTTGTGCATGAATGAATTTGTATATTGAATGATGTAATTATGGATAGTGGGGTTATATTTAGATACAATGATACAGGGAAAGTGACACTACAGTAGTAAGTTTGACTCTTACAACTTTTATAATCCTTTCACACTTTGCTGTTCGTTTACTCCTGCAGCTACCCTCCCCCGCCCTCTTTCTTTCTCTTCCTCCCTCTTTCTTTCTCTCCCTCCCTCTTTCTTTCTCTCCCTCCATACATGTATTTGCATGAGATTCTCTCTCACCTCCTCATTCCTTTTTTTCTGCATTAAGTGAATAACAAAATTATAATCATTGTATCTAAATGTAACCTGTATATGACTTAAAGTGTTGTTCTGATGATTTGTTGTGTATGAATCAAGAACAAAAGCTAATAAGCATGGAGTACGTTCCAGTAAAGGTACAGTGAGAAGAAAAAGTACTTTTCATTTGAAAAAAAAAGAAGAAAAAAAATCATGAATACTAGTACTTTTGATTGAACCATGTAAGTGTCTTGCTCAGTGTATATAGAATGTAAAGCACAGAATATAAGAGAAATGTAAGAAGGACATAAGGAACGTTGTATAAGTTTGTAAAGGAATTGTGTGTAGCAAGGAATGCTAAAAGTATTTGCGATTGCTTATTTTGTTTTGATTAGTTGTAGGCATGTCAGTTATTTTTTTGTTTTGTGCAATGAGATCATTTATCTCTGTTCCAAAGTAGTTTGGTTCAGTTCTTTTAAGTCAAGTAATATTTGTGAGTAGTTTATAGAACAATTTAAGTTTTGTTTTATTTTCATTTGCAATATTATTGAACAGCATTGAAGGGATTTTTAAAGATAAATTTAAAGCAAAGTTGATGGAATGATTGTGAATATCTGCCCTGTTTGGTGACATGAAGATCAAAGATCATTGAATCCAGATGAATGATATAAAGAGAAAAGATTCATGAAATAGAAATTGCAAGATAGTTCATTTTGAACTGAAGGAGCAAATTCATAATACAGAATAATTGATTTCATTCAATGAATAGATTAAAGGGTAAGCTATTTTATTCTTCACCTATGATAATGGTAATAATATGAATGATATAGCGCAGGTATCCGCCAGGCTCTGATGCTCATAGCGCTCAACAGAAAACAATCCTCCTCTCTTATTAATCAAACCTCAAATGAATCCATTCTTAGAATTTGGGGGATGGTCATTACACAAACCAAGTGAACTTTATCAATGCATTTGAATGCAGATGCAGTGCATTTTACTTGTCCTATACATATTTCAATAGTTAATATTCATCCACAAACTTGTTATTTCATATTTGAAAGTGTACTATGGAAGATTTCAGTGGCATGCCAAGCTTTACCTTTGAATACATCAGTGATCATTGTAAATGGAAAGGAGAGCACTTGCAGATTAGTCGAGGCAGAGCTATACCCTTCTACCTCACAAGACTATGTATCTGGGTGAATTTGACCAATATGTTTTTTCATGGACCACTGATTTTTGCCATTCTTCTTTATTTCAAGATTGTTTGAGACCCTTTCCTTTTCATACCCTCCATTACTTTGGTGTGTATATATATTTATTCAGTGTCATTTGTGCATCAAAATATCAACTCTGTATAGTTATTGCCATTACTTTAAGTTGATTTCAGGAAGAGATTAAAGATAAAAGTTATATTTGAAAATTCAACATCCAACAATTTGATTGGACATCAGTGATCATGTGATTCATGATCATGTCTTAAGTTTTGTATCGTGGAATTTGTTTTCAGATTGATTTATAATACATTGAGGTAGTATGTGTTTTCATGAGCATTTTGTGCTATATGCACAGTTTAAACTCATATGATTTTCAATGTGTTTCTCCTTGTAGCACCAACTCTTAACACTTAAATTTTAATACTAAATTACACCAAAGTATTACCAACCCATATAAAGACTTGAATGGTTTGGGTAATGTTCTGGCATTTTACTGGTCTAGTTGGGGTTATTTGTGAATATGTGACGGGTTTTGTTTGTTTAATTTATAACTAGCGATCAGAAGATAGTGAAAGTTAATGGAAATTATATATTCCTTAAGTTAGATATTCTTTGAGTTTTATTAACATTACTTTTATTTTGGAAAATGAAAAATTGTATTTGATATTGCAAAATTAGGGTTCCACATTTAATATTTTTGTTGATTATCTAAGAGTAATTGTTTTGTTTTTATTTGAATCAGCAGATGTAAACATATCTTTGTTTCTCCTCAAGATAGATGTGATTATAACATTTGAAAGTAAATTGATGTTAGATAATTCATTGTAATGATATGAAGGAAATTAATAAATCATGTGTTAAATCATTGGATCTTAATTTCATGAGTATAAATGTAGCATACATGTATTTAAAGTCTACCTTATGAAAGCAAGCAAGTGATTGTTTCTGAGACATAAGTTCTTGTTCTGTATGGAGTTTCATTAGTAGTATTAGTAGAATTTGGTTGAAATACTTATATAACATGTACGTGCAGATTGTTTCAAATTTGTGCAGAATTCATGATATTTCTCAAGTTATGACTCTGTTGCCAGAACTTCCCATAACCCATAATTGATGGAAAATTATAAAATGCTGCAGATGTAATCAATGGTATCATTTCTTGCATAGCAAACTTAATCAGAACCAACTTTTGAATATTTATCTCTCCTGCAATTTCCATGACATTTTAAAGCAAGATATGAACCAAGGCTTGAATTTACTCCTCATTGCTCATAATATGTTGAAATGAATCGATTTGATGGCGATAAAACTGTTGCCTCACACGTGCAAATGTTTTGCTTCCATGATGACTTCATCTTGACTTCATGTTGAAAAAAAACATCTTTCCACCAAGTTCAATGACATCTCATTGAGACTCATGTAGCTGTATGCCATACATTTCTGCATGATTTTCATCACCATGGAATCATGCGACAGTCATGTAACCAGCCGCATATGTTCCATGTATTAATTCTTTTAGCATCAGCTAGGAAAATGAATCAGTTCACTCAAATGCTCTTTAGTTTTTTCACTTTCCATATTTGTCAATGGTGCTTTAGCAATAAGCCTCATACACTGAGTTTACAGTGGTTGTTATGTTTGAATAAAAATCCCCTTCATTTGCAAATATTGTTGTCCTTGTCATTCTTATTGTGTGCATTGAAATGGTTTCCTTGTGCATCTGAAAATTAGTAGATCTATGCAAATTTTATTTGTTGTCTTTGCACAAAGATTGTTTTTGACAACCCGAAAGCTTGCCGGACTTTGCAACAAGTAATGTATGCAAACTGGATTCCAATGATTGTACTTCAAATTGCAACTAACAGGTTCGAGGAATACCATGACAAGAAACGTATATAAATTTGAATCTATTTATAAACCGATCAATTGCTGGACATGCATTTTAAGAAATACAAATTATATGATGATTAGATAGTTGGGCATGTGCAACTCGTCATCCAGTCATATATTTTGATGCTCTGTTCAGGATAAACTGTATTTCAAGGGGAAAAATCAATGAAATTATAATATGAATGGAACGATAGTTGCACCCAGCTGACCCTTTCATAATGCTTTGTTTTAGGAGTGTACATCAGAATAACCTGTGATAAATATTTTCTCTTACCCCTGTTGATGGTTCACCCCTTGTAACGTTTACATAATTTTTAATTTCACTTCCATCTTCTCATGCTGATATGATTTTATTGACCCATAAATTGATTTTACCTGGAACAAAGTTTCGCTGAAAGTCGTATGCAATTATCAGTTATTGCTTTTCATGCCGGAATTAAACAATGGGGGCTGTATTAATTCTAAAATTAAATTCTACCAACCGAGGCTTGATTTGATTTCAACCCTGAGAGAACAATAACTCACTCTCTCGTATAGTTCGTGTTGTAGGGCTCGAGGGGTAGACGTTATGGAAAAAATGAAGATAACCTTTTAACCTTTATCATATATAAGAAGGTTTGTGACTGGAAGACATCTTGTAATTATTTCAAGTAGATGTAATAATATCTTTGCAGAAAGTACTAACACAAATGGGCAGCGCGATCTATCGTGGATCTACCATAAGAAAGATTATCTGCAAAAACCATTATGCATAAATTTTCACCTTTTAAATGTGACAGATGGTTCAATTTGAATAAAAGAAAATGAACAAATCACATAATCCAGTTTGAGAAGCGTGTCATGGAGTAAATTGAAATGGTTGTGAGAAGATTACACAAACATATTACACTGCTTATTTTTTGTATTCTAAATTAAATGGGTGTGGATTACACGTTCACATATCAGTCCGAGTTCAACATATTAGTTAGACAAGTTTGCTATATTCTAACGATCCATTTTTCTTTGACCTAAAACTTGCATCTCATGCTTGATTCCATAAAGTGCCAACTTTTTGTTGGGGTCTTATGATAACACAAAGTGATTGTTAATGTACTCAATTTATGTTATCCTGAACATTATCAGATATTTATTCATGTTTTTCAAACGTCTCGTATCTATTCGTTTTTCATGCCAATGTGATCAATGGTAGGTCTTCAATAGCTTATTTGTCACAAGAAAACTCTCGGTTTTACCACGTTAAAAGTCAAAGGGGTTAACACGAACGCGGTGGTGACCAAGGGCTAAACTTAAAAACAAATGTTAGGTCTGGGTATAACCTAGTTGCTCCATTTTTTTACATACCGACTGAAATACATGTCTTAGAAAATGGTCTATAGAGTAGTCCACAACAGAATGGGTTCCTTAATTGACTCCTGTTAGTTGCTCCTGTTCACCCCGGTGTTTTTGTTCACGCCGTTTAATTCACTTACAGCAGGAATGTGATCATATTTCGGTAATTACAAGATCAATTAAGGGAGACACCCTCGTCCATAAGCTACATTAGATCACTCGCGACAATGTATACACTCACATTTGATAAGGTCTTTGTAAAAGTAAGATACCCAATGATTTACCAAGAAGCGTCGTTATGTGTCCCACACTTGTACTTACATAAAATCCCCAATTACATTTCAGAATTATGGGATTATGAAAATCTGTTTTCAAACTTTAAATTATACCAAATGATATTAAGGGATAATCATTTCATGGAATCTGCCCCTGAATCAAATTCCAGAAACGAGTACCTTTTTTATTTTCTGTGAAATGCTGCACTCTGTTGTGAGTCCTTTTGAGCTTTTTATTAAATCATCATTTCGAGCGAGTTTTATTATCTTATCGCATGAAGATCAGTGGAGTTGAAATGATAACTTTATGAAATGCAAGAGAAAATCAATACAGGGTCAATATGCTGGGATATGACTCAACCCATGAAGGCTATGATAGCATTGTTCATGAAGATCTTAATCATACGACGGTCAGTGGCGCCTCGAGCACCGTGCTCACGTGATCTTATCAAACCGACCAATCAGCGACCTTGATTCACACTCGTCTGTGTATGCGCTGTGTACATGATCTCGAGCGGTGCACGGTGAAGCGTATGTCGCTTCTGCATCATTATTGAAACGCATATCATCACGGATGATCCGCACATCAAGTAAATGCAGACGCTTTTCACTCAAACATGAACATCACATTATCACCTCGAAGCTGAATAATCTCATTTGGTGAGTTCAGGGTACTTGAGTCCCCGTCTCCAAGGGCGGATGAGAGAGGAGGGAGCGGGCTCGACGTAATAACTTTCTGCAGAAAACCTTCGGGCTTTTCTCGCCTTCCCCACCTTGAGATTGATGATGTCGCAGTCTTAGTCATCTCCTTCATTAAGATATGACAGGGTTTCTTTATCTAAATTCACAGTATTGCTTTCGATGAGGTGGCTTATAATTAAAAGATGAATTCCCTTTTTCTCAATCATGTCAATGTTTGTCTGGAAAAAGATACGAGTTGTTTGAGCATCCTCGACAAAATAGACCAAGAAATCTATCAGTCATCATTGATACGACTAATACCTCGTCATGGGGTGGAATAGCCCATAGCGTTCTGTTATTGGAACCTATGATTCAATCTAGAAGGTGGTATCTTGACTTGAATATACAATCAATCTTTCATCCCATATTATCTATCATCATTCAAATCGTTTATTAAACATAAAAATGAGAATACTTATCCGAATTTCAGTGGATTGAATTCTTTACGATTTTTTTTCATGATACTTTTGTCGGGTTTGTCTACTTTTTATGCTCTTTTACATGGGCTAAGTTCTCTCTCCATACCGCTGTATCTATTATGTCCACATCAGAAAGGTGCTAAAATAATACCAGCTTGGAATTGATTCAAGAACCTACTTGCGTTGTTTAAACCCCCAAACAGCACCAGTCGGTGTTTGAACTTATTGATTTGATTCCAAACGGATGTTATTTCCAGACTCTCAGGTGTGGAAATATAAAAATTCTGACTAGTATTAAATTGAACACCAGCGTTTTAGCAGTGTACTATTTCCAGCCAATTGTTGAACTGAATCAACACGACAACTCCAAATTCTTAATACATATGTATGTATTCAACATTTTATTATTGAATATGAATTCACTCAGTGTGGACATCTTTTATACAAATACACATTAGATTTACAAGGTTTCATTAAAATGATTTCCCTGATTTTCTTTAAGAGTTGTTTTGTTTTATACAAAGTACAATTGTTCAAGCCCCAAATCAAAACGCAATCGATTTTGTTTTCTAGTTGTTTTCATGTCAAACGTAGTCTCATTATTCCAGCTGACTCATTCCACATCTCACGTTGACCCACCTTTCCTTTCTCCCCCTCTTCTTCTTTTCTCCTCCAAGAGAGATGAAAATAATTACCCCAAATGACAACATCTCTTTGAGAGAGCATCGCCATTTTAAGTAGATGACCTGGTTGCCTTCCCTGTTCGCATTTCCCTCGACACAGTAATTTGCGCGGGAAAGCATCCATTTGTGGCGCATTACCCTCGTTTTTTTCTGATCGGCTGCCGAGGGGAGGGAAAGTTGATACGCCCCGATTCATGCGTGAGGGCTTTAAGGCTGACTGGATGATTTGGGCCCTGCATGTCAAATACCGTTCACTTCCCAAGTCATGCTACCTGTAATAGTGAGAAAGAGATATTTGTTCATATAATCACGTCAATACAAGAAGTGTCATCATTTTTATTCATTTATTCATTACGTTTTATTTATACGGGGTAACCCATTAGCATTCAAGCATTGTTCCAAGGGGGCCCTGTAAATAAATGTTTACACATACCAGGATTATAGCAAAACAATAATTATTATATAGAATTATAGGATTATATATAACATTGTATAGACAGGATGGAACATGAAAAACGTACTTTTTGGGAAGAATGCTGTTCAAATTAAAAAGTAAAGGCAGAAATTAAGGTATATTATGAAGGGAAAATATAAGAAAATAGGGATGATTGATAGGGATTAGGCTGGATGGTAAAGTATTGCTTTTAGGGTTATGCTTATTGTTGATGAAAGAAGTTGAATGAAAGAGAAACTGATATCAAAACCGAAGTGTGTTGACAAGTGAAATACAATGGCAGAACACTGGTCTTTTATATGGTTTCGAAATCAAAATTGAGAGAATGAAGACAAAATGTATTCATTGTGTTGTCGAAGTTCCACACTTAAATATTTTGCTGGAGCATTGTTTTATATATTTCACGATCATCTACAAGTTAACATGATCTTTTCTGATGCAATGTCGTCTTTCATCGTGATTTCTTATTTTTCTATATATGTGAAAGAAACGTCTACACAATGACAGGGTCACTATATACCTGAACTGAAATCCTAGCAACATATTTTTAGGGTGATGAAAAGGGGGCGATATTTCCATGAAAGTTGAACCACTTCACTGATAATGATCACAACCTTTCATAAGTTCATTTGTTGCCATGACTTTCTGTCAATCATACATGTACATCATACACAATCCCCGTATCATGCTTGTATTATGGGACATGACTTTTCACGAAACAATTGCAGTCCACTGACACGACTGACATAGATTACAAACAAGAAATAAAATAATATTGTACACTGATGACCATGTTCTTTCATCATCAACATAAACCAGACGGTATGTCAGATAAAAAGAAAACTCTTAAGAAGAAAGAGCAACAGTTTACTCAACATTGTGTAAAGGTAAATTTTGCACCACATTGGGTAAAATTCCGCGCAACGTTGGATCAAATTTATTAATTCTACAAATTGTAAACATAGTGTTCATTCCTACCAGATGTGTTGCAAAATGTTACCCCAACTGACATGCAAGTTCCCTTTTTACACAATATTGAGTAAACTTTTATCCATCCTTCTCTAAAGTGAAAGGAATTAAAAATATAGACCAAACTCCTCAAATGCCCATAAATTTTGCTTTCATCAGCAAATTGAACTTTCGGAGATGACCCTTGAAATGGTTGCCATCGATCGATCTGTTCAGAAAGATAATGCCTGATTCTCCCATGACGCGAAGGTGAGAAATAAACACCTTCCCAAGACAAAATGATTTGATGTCAGCGGTGATGCGCTCATGAAAACTTATCCAAAAGTCGCAACACCGTTGCTTCTTCATTTCATCGCGGGATGAAAATATGAGAGAAATTGAAGAAAAGCACGGGATTTGACAAGAACAAAAAAGGATGAAAGCTTCTACAATAGTGGGTCGAATCACTGTAAGGCGATCTGGCACCTCATCATCAAAAAGCAGTCATCAATACCAAAAGACGATTGCAAAACAAAAGATTCATTTCTGTCATATTGGTTCGGCATAAATCGCGATGTTCAGATAGTATTTGCTGACATTCTTGTTATTTTGCCGTTTTTATTTGTTTTTTTTTTTGCTCGTGTACAGGTGGTGGTTTTGAGTCCCGTAGTGGACATCTGGTTATCGTTTTATGTATTTTAGGTAAATTTCATATTTAATTAAATGGTACAAAATAACTGACTCCGTATGAGAAGAAGAAACTCGCATTAGCATAAAATTATAAATACTTGGAATATCTAAGGTAGTTTATAAACATGGCTAAATTCAGAAGATACGACAGGATTTGTTTCAGTGT